>JARYHS010013466.1:0-91973 GCA_031002005.1 Vandiemenella viatica | reverse complement strand
CACAACAACATGTACGCCTTTGTAAACTTTATTTGTGTTGCTGATATCCTTCGCAAGTTCATTTTACTTACCAATAAGCTTTAGTCGTGTGATGTTGACTATACGTTTAAATATTACGTCTTGTATCGATTCGTATGAGCCAAGTCCAAGTCCTTTACAGAAACTATAAATGTCTTGAAGAATTTTTGGTCACTTGAAATTGTATGTTTTTAAACCGTAAGTTTACTACTATATTAAATCGATTTGGAAATGACTGCATTGCTATTTTTAAAGTGACTTTTGTTCTGCTATTGGGCTAATCATTCATTTTATGTAATCGTTGTGACAGACACTGAAATTGCTCACAGTGATATAGCTTAACTTTGTACGTGTTGTACCGTGATATATATCAAGTCTTTTTTTGCCTACTTATTTATTGTTAACCGACTGACAGTGGAGATGTGAATTATAGATGCAGATTAATTAGATATGTGTTGATCAACAAAATGTTATTGAATGGAAGATGTTTTTTGTAAAATCACAGGAAACGAAAAAAAAAAAAACTAAATTAATTCACTTGTCCATGTAAGCTATAGTCAGTTAACTGATTTTACTTTAGTTAGTATGTACAGTATCATTATGTTTGAGATCAAGTGCCAGCACAAGTTTCCTACTGAAATATTTACATGCGTAGCAGTAGCAACATGTATGTTTCTCGGTGAGGTAAATTCTTATCATACTAAAATACGTTCCAAATATCAAATTGCTATTTAGTAGATTTATTCTAGATCGCGATACCACTACCTCTACTTTCTACCACCTGGGCCACAACTTTTTAAATACAAATTACTGCTGTTATTTGTGACGTCATTGTTTCTGTGTGTGACGTATCCAGTACTCGGGCATCTACAAATGTCACATTACCTGCTTGTATGGATTTTCTCGGACGGGAACAAACCAAATTTAATAGATCCATTATTATTTATGGTTAATAATAATTTTCAGTATTAGTAGTATTATTACCTAGAATTGAACCCATAGATTTTCTGACTTACATATCGCCATAGCGTAACAACGTTTACGGTACAGGAATGATAACAACCTAAACTGTTTTGTTTTCTTCATGGAGGTTTTGGTTATATCTAAATGCGTCCTGGACGAACTGAAAAATTTCATAAAAGCCGCAGAATTGTGGTATTTGTATACAGCGAAAGCACTTAGTCTCTATCAAATTAACATGGTGATACGTATCCATCATCAAGTAGTCGTCGAAAATATTTTAGTAACGTTATTTTATTATGACTTTTTTGCAATAGAGGCAGACTGAAATGTCAAGAACACATAATATATTTTTTTATGTTTTGTTGGAAAAATAAATCAACTGCATCCATTGCATATTATTTTACAGGTAATTGTAGCTATGAATGTAATTTGGGGTATCTGGATATAGAAATATATTGAAGGATTTAATTTTAGATTTCGATACCAAAACTACATAATTTTTTAAATTCATATTATGTAAATACATTTCGTTTAACACACCTGAAGGGAAAAAAACTATTTTCAGCGCACATAATGCTAGAAACATTTTGAGTTCTCTGCGCTGTGTATCCGTCATACCCGACAACAGAGTGATGTCATAAAAAATATTGGCGGGAGAGTTTACGCCATCGTTGAGCGTGTTGCGGAAAGTACTGGTAGCAGTATCGCGAACCACAACTAACCCGACTAACCATTGAAGACTTAGGTACGCAGATTATCGATAACTTCAATTTAATTATGAAAATAATTCATGGTTTCATTAGAGATTTACATTATTTCAACAAGTAATTCCTAGAGCATTATAAGATGAGTGTTCTAGTTCCCATTATTTACATGATGATGGAATCTAAGATGATACTTATATCTGTATTGGTGTGCCAAGTTTGGTGATACTAGACAGTTAGTGTTTTGTGAATATGTGTATACTTCTTTTTTTTTAAATGGATGAATACATTGCCCTTTCAATGTTGATGATAGTGTTTTTTAATTTTTAAATAATCTTCTATAGTTTTATTTCTTAACCCTGAATTTATCTGATATTAATTAGTATTTTACTTTTATCCAGAATATGCTGCAAGACACTGAACAAGAGGATTCAGTATCCATTCCTATTCCGATAGGTAAGGTAGTTCCTTGATATTAAGCCTATTCCACTTAATATGTACATTGATGTTACTCTAAAATTTGACCACCTCTTACAACCAACTGACATCTAGATTACTCCAGTTTTAATATGCCACATTTTTGTAGAATAGAAATTCTTATGATATTGAATACAGATAAATTTACCTTAGGTAACTAGTTAAGTGAGTCCAATGATGAAATGTGTTTTCTCTCAAAAATAATTCCTGGCTACATGCAGGATTTTCCAGGTTTTATTTCTAAATTTATTTTCTTTATCTTAATTTTTCTCTCTCTGACAATCGCAATGCTTCTGTTAACTTACATGGATATCTAGTTTAGTTGAATAGTTTTTTTCAAGTATTACACAATAGCATTCTAGATCAAGAACTGTAACAGCATTTCAAAACAGTTAGTTACAGTGATAGTTCAACAAAGCAAACACAGGGAAACAATGTCAAATTGAGCCACTTCTTCTTATGAAAATACTGTAAAGTGGCTGCTTCATACCTCCCAGCATATGGCTACCAACCACTAAAATGCTTTACCAAGACAGTCTTCGGAGTGATAAACTCTCTTCCAATAGTCTCTCAGTGATGGTTCGCCCACTGACAAGTCATGACATACTGCTTCCTATAGCTTATGCACCCAGCCCACTGATTGGTCAACACAGTCTCCCTTCAAATGCTGTGTCAGGGAGTACAGAACAAGGTATCCATCCCCACGACCTCCCCTATGAATTCATTGTGGAACCTGTTTCTCATAAACCTGATATTTATATCACAATTCATATTTACACAATTTGAGTATCAGACAAGTTGCTGTAAAGAAAATATGTGTATTGCTTTCCATACTGATTATATAACATTCTATTGTATTTGGTATAATGTGCATGCTGGGGTGATATATATTAATATAATCCTTTATCCAAACTTTTTCAATAAAGGAACTGAAGTTATTTTCTCTTTCTTTTTATAGGTTAGAAATTGAACTTCAACCAAGCAATTTATTTTTGTGTTGTGCAGTGGAAAAGTTAGAAAGTACATCTAACCCATTAGTTAGATCTGATTTGAGCCATAGTATATCTAATGAGAGCATTGATAATAAGATACCCATAATCAGTCCCTCACAATATACATGTACTAAATGTCTTCAGTTTTTCTGCACAAGGGAATTGCTAATAAGGCATGTTTTTAATCATGAGCTATGGGTAAACACACCATTATACATTTGCCAATACTGTGGCCATGTTTTATTAAATATATTTCAGTTGAATGCCCATAACTTTCAATCTACATTAAATGAGATCTCACTAATTGGCCATACTTGTGCAATCTGTGAAGAATTTTTTCTATCCTGGTGCAGTCTAATAAAACATGTGTTTACCCATATCTCAGCTGTTGCAACTCCCTTGTATGTTTCTACACATTGCTCTCAAGTATTTGGAGATATGGCAAAACTCCACTGTCATCAACACTCAGGAACACTTCACAAGGAAGGTAGATCTGTATTATTTTTTATATTTGATTTTAATCTGTGTGTAAAAATAATTGTTTTGTGACCAAATGATATGCATAAAAATGGCATTGTATTTAAATCATTATAAACATTTTAGTACACTACATGTAGCATGCTTGTAAACAACTTATTTCTACAGAGGCAATGCTAGCAAGTATCTGTGACATTGACACAGGCGATGGTCTCAGGCATCCTGTTATGAGTCTGCATATTTTATGGGGTGCAAAATTCTCTTTGTTAGTTTCAGGTGATGTAAGCCATAAAGGAAAGGTGCACATTGCTGTTGCACACTGCTAAAGCATCAGTGTGGTGGACATTTGGGTAGCTACACAGCATCTTTTACTGACTTTGCTTAAGTAATGTTTTGTGCAGAGAGATTCATCTTGACATTATGGTAATGGTATTCAAACCTGAGACAGTGTCCATAGTTCTTTGGTTTACATGAACTGCTGGAATTTGATGTAAAATTGCCTCTTGTTGATAGTAATTTATTTGGTGCTGTTCCTACTCGTGACTATAAAATGAATATTGAATGTGATTCAGTTTTTTTAAAAAAGGGTAGTGGTTGATCTGGAACGTATTTTTTTTTTTGTGGCTTTACACCTCGTCGAGGTCGAAGTCAAGGCTATTAGAGACTCTGAAGGACTGAGACCAGTAACGGGAAGGAATTTGTACAATGGCTTTTATAGGAAGCATCTCGTAATTCACCTGTAGTGATTTGGGAAAATGGTGGAAAACCCAAATCTGGATGCGCGGATGGGGATTCAAATCCATATCATCTAGAATGCGAGGCCAGAGTGTCACCCACTATGCTTGGTGAGAATGTCATGTCATCTGAAGTTCCTTAGTTCTGTGTGGTTCATCACAAGCAGCATTTTTATCTAAAATTTTTAATAGTTTATAAGAAATTGCCATATGATTATTAATTGAGGAAGGTGACAAAAGCAGCATTTACAGTTTGAAACATTGAGAGGGTTCAAACTTTAGTTTTCTGGCTAGCAGTGAATACAGATGTATGGCATAGTTGAGGTGGCAGGCATTCCAGAAAAAAGGATACATTAC
Source organism: Vandiemenella viatica (assembly GCA_031002005.1). Classification (NCBI taxonomy): domain Eukaryota; kingdom Metazoa; phylum Arthropoda; class Insecta; order Orthoptera; family Morabidae; genus Vandiemenella; species Vandiemenella viatica. Next base: position 87,251 of record JARYHS010013466.1, on the reverse strand, counting down.
ATTTACATCATCAGTTAAATATAATGCAGCATTCTGCAAAGATGTTCGCCACATTTGTAAAGTGCTTACGAAAAACAAATTTGAGAAAAAATCTCTCAACAGTATATGGACTGTTATAATGTAGGTTCCATGAATGTTTGTGCCCTAGTTTGTAACTGTGGAATAGACATTCATCCCCTATTGCATGCCAGAAAAATTAACAGTTAAAACAGTGGGTATAAGGCAATGGCTGGAAGCAAAAAAGATGCAGTCGATTACATCTTAGAGAAGAACCATGTAAATGAAAAGGAATTTTATAGGGAGCTTTGTAGATAGAGTACTGTGGATATTTTGATAAGTGGTAGTGTTGTCTGACTTTTGAGTGGCTTGTACAATTATGTCTGCTTCTATTCTTCTTTCTGGAACCTACATTGAGTCTTAACGCAAACTAACTAATTAGAGTAATCAATTTTTTGTTGTCACATAAAGGTCATTACCCTTTATGGACCTCCATTAACAATGTGAGGCGAAATAAGGGCAAATCTCACCAAGGGGGCAGTGGTCAATGGGTATCTCATGTGAGCTAAAGTTACATGTTCGCCTCAGGTGGGGGGAAGGGGAGGTCCCGTCAAAATCACATGTCATCGTAGCGGGGGAAGAGGTCCGACTGCATCTCCAGTAACCTCGCCATGGGGTATGAAAGCCCACTTAATTAATTGATGCCCCCTTTTGTAGGAATAACAATTGAAATAATCTGCAAGAGTTTTTGAAGAACAGGAACTCTGTTTATTGACTGGGTTGAATACTCTAGACCAGTAACTAGCAAATACTACTCCAGGCATTTGATCCAGTTGGGAGAAAAGGAATCCAGAATTAAAGAAGAATATATCCATCTTTAATTGAATCAATACATCTATCCATAGAAAGAGCCTACAGTAAATTAATAGACAAGGATGTTTAAGTTTTTGAAAAGTTTCCTTAGCAACCCGTTCTTTGCCTCCTCGTCAGTATTCCCCTATTCAGTCAACCCATATTGTTTATGTTTGAATCTGTTCATCCTTTCAGGAGTCATTTCATCCAGTATGTGTGTCATGTTATCTGTCTTATCTATGTTGATAAACTTACTCTTTGTGTGTTGAAAGTTGATGCAGAGTCCATATAGTCCTAATTCCTTGCTAATTATTTTGAAACTATATAGAAGAAACTGATAATCTCAAAATAAGTCTGTAAAGATCACAATATCCTTTGCATAGAGGATTCTATTAGCCTTGTACCTTTTATCCTGATTCTTTTATTAGCTTCTTCGAAGGTATTATAAGAGCAGGATTCTGAATATAATTGAAAAGTGGCAGGAATGGTATACATTCTTCCCTAAGACATTCTAAAATCTTTATTTCTTACATAACATTTTCTCGAACTTTTATATGCCCTCTTTAATTCTAATATAATATAATATAATTTTAAATAAGGATATACTTTAAGTCCATTTATCCTAACGGTTTATTCACAATGATTTATTGATCAAAGTATAGTCATTCAGTGGAAATATTCCGCATAAAAATAAAGGAACTACCACTTTAGAATTTGGTAAATGTAATGTATATTATATGGAATAACACACATTTCTGTTATGATATTGATTGCTGTATTGCATAATAAAAGAAGCCTCCTGTCCAAGTAAGTAGATTTATTACTCATTTTGTAACCATAACGGATCTATCGAATAGGTAAAGTTGTAAATTACTGATTTAAGGTTTCTGTAGCAAGCAAAAGTTATTTAATTGCTAATTGTAATTATATTTTTATTTCTAGTGGTTTATGAATATATAGCATTTTAATTCATCAGGCTTCTGATTGTAATAGATTTACAACCAAATTTATATTACAATTTTATGGTTCAACTAACATTTGCAATTAGGGGTTCTTAATATCATATGTGCCGGGTTGTTAAGTTTCAAGACCAGTGATATATGTTACGTGTAAATACATCTCTCTATATGGGCAGCATTATTTCAACTAGTTCAAAATTTAAAAAACATGTATCAGAGTTACATATAAATATACTTATGTAATATACTGATTTGTTATTACATATTGACATGGAGGTTTTGCTGTTTCTAGGGACTTTACAACTTGTGCTTTCGAGGATGAGCTTCAAGAAAGTGACATACAGGAAGAACTATCCACAATCTATGGCTATCATATTAGTATTAAAAACAAAAAATGCAATAATATAAGCCACTATACAAAATTGTCACCTGTGAGTAAATTAAGTGAGTCATATTTTTCTTCTTGCAAGCTTAAAAAGCACCAGAAAACTGATACAGTTAATATTGGTTCTTACAGTGAAGTTTGTAAAGAAAATTCGATGTGTTCTGATGGTCTTAGAAACAGAAGATTATTTCTGTACTGGACTCATTTCCAAGAGAAATTTGTGATAAATCTTTCATCCATTTACAGTATCTTAAAATTAATCAAATGATACATGGTAGGAAAAGCCCATTTTCTTGCATGGTTTGTGCAAAATCATTTCTAGTTTCTGGGTCTGTTAAAAGCGATCACAGTATTCATTTAGATCAACGCCTAGTTTCTTGTGAGTTTTGTGAAACATATAGTAAGCAACCTCGCCATCTTAATAATCGTAAGAAGATTCGTTTGGGTGAACGTCGTTTTGTATGTGAAGTATGTGGAAAATCTTTTACAAGGCCTGACAAACTTAAAGAACATCAGAGGGTTCATTTAGACGAACGCCCATATTCTTGTAAAGTTTGTGGAATATCTTTTAGAGCCCCCAGTGCCCTTAAAGTGCATCAGAGGATTCATTCAGGTGAACGGCCCTTTTCATGTGATGTTTGCGGAAAATCTTTTACACAATCTTGTACCCTTAAAAACCATCGGAAAATTCATTCGGATGAGCGTCCATTTTCTTGTAAAGTTTGTGGAAAATCGTTTACACTGTCTGCTGGTCTAAAGGGGCATCAGAGGGTTCATTCAGGCGAGCGCCCATATTCTTGTGAAGTGTGCGGAAAATCGTTTAGACAGTCTTGTGCTCTTAGAAACCATTTGAAAGTTCATTCGGGTGAGCGTCCATTTTCTTGTAAAGTTTGTGGAAAATCGTTTTCACAGTCTGGTAGTCTAAAGGGGCATCAGAGGGTTCATTCAGGCGAGCGCCCATATTCTTGTGAAGTGTGCGGAAAATCGTTTAGACAGTCTTGTGCTCTTAGAAACCATTGGAAAGTTCATTCGGGTGAACGTCCATTTTATTGTAAAGTTTGTGGGAAATCGTTTGCGCAATCTAGTAACTACAAAAAGCATCAGAAGATTCATTTAAGATAACAATTATTTTCTTGAAAAGTTATTCATTTTCTATAACGCTTAAAGGTCACCATATAATTCATTCCTGTTAAATCCTTTTCTTTCTTAAATTGTAGAAAAGGTTTAAACCAATTTTTATTCTTAAGGTACATGGAAATAATGATTTTGGAGAAAGAATGCTTTTCTTTGAAGTATGTATAAATTGCTTAGTCGGACAGACAGTGGAAGATTCGTTTGGGTAACACACATTTCATTGCAATATTTTTGAAAAATTAATACCATCAGCAGCTTTTAAAGATTTAAATTAATTAAGCCTGACATATATTCATTTCCTGCAAAGTATGTGTAAAATGTTTACACCATTAAGGAATTATAGAGGCATCAGATGACTATTAGGTGAACTTTTCTTACTTAATTTTTGTTTAAAATCTGTTCTACCTATCAGAGCGCTAAAAATACGTCTAAGGATTTATCTGGGTGAACGCCCATTTTACTGTGTAATAGTTTGTTATCTTGAAAGGACTTACAAAATTATCTATTCATTATAAGTATTCTAGTATTTTGTTAAGAATTAGGTGATCTTTTATTTTCGTGTGATGGTTGCTTAGTTCTGAAGTGAATCAGGGGTTTCATTCAGGTGGTTATATGTTTCTATTTTGAATGCATAACATTTTTTTCGCAATTTGGCCAGTATTATAAATCATAAAGCTAATTTTTTATTACTGAGAAATTCATATATAATCTTGTATCATTAAGAGTTTTTTAGAATTCTGTTGATTTAATCTCATTCCATATGTAGATAATACTTTTTATCCTGTAAAATAGATAAGTCATTAGAGTGTCCATTGTGTTTTTGTCTTTTCTCTTGCTTGTTTTTAGTTTAGATTTTATAGTAAAATATCTTTTAAAAATCAGGGATATAGTTTATTGTAAAACATGTTTTGTTTTTGCATTTCAGTGTGCATTTTCTCTTTTCTTACTAACATCTGTATGAATTGCAATAACTGTTGGGGCTGTATGGCATATTTAGTAATATAGTCTTGAAGTTCCATTAATTAGTGTTTATCAATTTACTTTCTATCACATTATGACATTGTCTATTGTGTTGGGCGTTTTAGTGACTAATTTACTTTTATGTGGTCAGAGAAATTACAGAATTAAAAAATGGTGTCATTTATATAATTTCAAGATCTATATAACCCTATCAGTTGTGTTATGGACCTTTAATTATGCTTGTATTAATATTTATGAAATTTTTATAATAATTCTAAGTACTGTAATATTGGTTAGTATTTAATATTCCATTCTTATTGTGTAGGAACAATATCAATTAGTCAAAAGTTTCTCCCCAATGATTGTGAATGTAATATTTTTTCACTTTAATTGTTATCTTTTGTCAATAATGATATTATAACCATTCAGGAAATATATTTTTGCAGCTATGAGGTAATCAGCACCAAACTCCAAAGATCTTACCTCCACTGATCTATAGTTTTTATCTAACATCCTGAGAAGTCATATTAATATTTAGCATTGTGAAAGAAAATATAAATCTGAAATAATATAACTTCACAAAATCACATGTTTCAAGAAAGTGTTAATATTATGGTCTATGTTTATAAGCTATAACTTTATTAGTGTAAATGCTTTGAGAAATATGTGGTTATATATAGTCTAAGGAAATGAAATATCATTACAGTATTTAGCTATTACTGTGGTTATAAGTAACATCCATACCTTAATAAAGAATAATATCACTAAGACTAATTGTATAAGTCTGTAGCTGGTTATATTACTGGTAGTCAACTATTTCTTTCAAAGTGCTGAGTAGAAATATCCCGTTCGAGATATTATTTTAATATTCTTCTTATAGCACTGTATAAAGTTTTCTGTTAACAGATTTTCATTTCTTTTATTTGATATCATATGTCTTTATAAAATCTGATTACAAATTGGTTGGACCACTGTTAATTTTATGTATTATCTCAGAACAGAAGTTGGCAACACATTTACTGGTAATATTTATATACATGTTCTTATATCTATTGTTAGACTTGTTCAAACAGTTACGAATGGGAATGGGGGTAGCTTCCCTAGTATTTTCAAAATAATTTAAGTGAAAGAAAAAGTTATTTGCTACCGATATCTACATACTTGTGCTTTCAATTGATTTAATTTTAAAATCTTGTAACTCTTTGGTGGTGTCAGCTTGTGGTCATGGTCATTTTAAAATCTTTCAACTTTTTAGTAGTGCCAGCTTGTGGTCTAAGTCATCTTTAACACTCCATGCAATACTCTTATTTCTTACACTGTTATCTTTCTATGCATCATCACCAATATACACCTTGTACAGTCCCATAACTATTCACCTACCAGTGAATCCTATTTCATATTCTTTTATTATGTCAGTTACTGCTTGTAATCTCCAGTAATTGTCACAGACAAATCTAGCAGCTGTTCTTCCCATCCTCTCTAACTCCTGTATTTGATACCCATACTACATGATCACCTCTAAGCAATAGGCTGCCCAAAGTTTTCTAACCCAATTTCCTTCTCTGTACCTTACCTCATCACTCTCTTCAATAATGGTTTTAAAACATTTTACTGCTACCAGTCCAATGTGTCGTACCTAGATCAGTTTGATATTGAATGTTCTGCCAAGAAATGTATATTTCAAGCCTTTAACTAGCAATTCTTTACCCACTAATATAATCAATCTTTGTTTTTATCTGTATACCCAATAAGCTGATACTTCTTTGCATTTATCATCTTATATCGACCAGTTAGATAATCTGTCCAGATCATCTATAACTATTAATATTCTCCAGTTTTGAGCTTATCATATAACATTATGTAATTTACAAATGACTTTAGTTCTTATAGTAAACCATCAACACAGTTATTGATTAGTACTAAATAATTAATAGTAATGGTCGTAATTCGCTACCCCTGGCACTCCTATTTTCACTTCTTTTGATACTACATTTCCCACCGTAACTACCTTTCTATATTTAAAGAAATTTTTTACCCAGCAAATAACATTATATTCCTCTGCAATAGTTTTTACCTTATTTAGCATAATTTTACAGCTTACTCTTTCAATAACTTTTGAAAGATCTAGTACTGCACTATATTATTGTCTCCCTTACCAATTTCAACCAAAATATCTTGCATATAGACCACTAATTGTTATTTGCATGAATATTATTGCCTATAGCCATGTTGTCGAGCAGAAAACCACCTACATTCCTCACAGAAACATCTGACTCAGTTGTATATCAATCTCTCCATTATTTTACCTACCATTGGTGTCAAGTTTACAGGCCTGTAATTTTCGAGCCTGTTTGTCACCTGTCATTTATGGACCAGTGCTTCTAATTCAGTTGTACAGTACTCTGGTAATCAGCAAATATCCTGAATGAAACGACATTTCAAAATAAAGTCCAATGTCACATCCTGATTTCGTTTAGACATTGGTAGTAATATTATCTACAATAGCCACTTCATTCTTTTTTTAGTTCCTTGATAATACCCTAAGAATGAATCTCAAATTTTTTTAGTCTGCTCATGCTACAATTTATTCACTTCCATTCCTGAACCATTGTCCCCAATCGCCTCAACAAACTAGTTACTGATTACAGTTACCTTTTTTCAAATCCTTTGGAACTTCTTCACCATCCTTATTTATAATTGTCTGTATACCTTCCCTTCCCTCAGTTATCTAATATAGACAGATCTGTCAGTGGTTTCTATTAACCAGTAATATTCTTATAGGTAAATTGAGACTTTCACCGGCGTATTGATGCAGTGAATTTTTCAAGGGTGTCCAGCCGGATGGTGTCATAGAACGACGGCGTTTCAATAACCTGCTTGGTTCTCTTCATCAGGTCATTTTTAGATGTTGCTTCTCGAAATCACAAACATACTGACTGTGCTGCCGCCGAAATTCCAATGTCGTGACCGTTTTAGCTTCATATGCAGTCCGCAACACTGATACCCTCAGTTCCGGCGTGCTGATTGGGCGTCCTGGCAACCCTCGATACGCGACATTGGAATTTCGGCGGCAGCGAAGCCAGTCTGCTTGTGATTTCGAGAAGCAACATCTGAAATAGACCTGATGAAGACAACCGAGCAGGTTGTTGAAACGTCGTCGTTCTATGACACCATCTGGCTGGATACACTGAAAAATTCACTGTGGTAATATTCTTTGTAAACTTATTTTTTGCTACCTTCTTTGGTAACTTTAATCCTTGTTTAGCTGTCTCAAGTATTCTCTACTGCCTTGCTGTATCTTAAAACTGTTATGTTCTTTTATCACCAACCTCTTTAACTTCCTTGGCTCCCTATTGTTGTCTGTAGGTTCTGTACTTCTATCCATATTTAGTCTTGGATAAATATCCCCTCACTTTTTTATTTTATCTCCTTGAAGTCTCCCCAATTTACTCCACTGTACATGTGCCATACTTTTATTTTCTGAAACTTTCCATGAAATATCTCTTTAGTTCTGAAATTTTTGCCTTTGTGATTATACCTATTTCAGCTTTGAATTTTGGTCACTGACTCAACAAATCCTCCAGTATCCATCAGAACTGCTTCCTGATCAGTTATACCTTCAGTTACGTGACAACCCACAATGTCATCACTAGGTATCCAATATATTTCATCTACTGCTTTTATCCTCTACCACTTAAGAAATACCTCCTTTCTATATTGCAATATTTAAAAATCTCTGTTCCCTTGTGTCATTAATCTTATTTCATACTCAGAAAACAGAAGTAATCAGGTTTTTATGCTCACTTTTAAACTCTGTGTATGTATTTCGTTTCCCCAAGTACCTTGTCATCAGAAATCATTGTTCTGTGAAGGCACGTTTCCACTGAGGCAACTTCTGTGCTACATGTGGCATGCAGCACTGATGCATGTGACAAGGAGTATTTCAAGCGAAGCGACACGCAGCGACATGTAGCATGCAACAATGACGCATGCCACATGTTGGGCCGTGTCACCAGTCGTATGGACCACCGTGTGACAAAATATATCGTGTCGCACGATGTTGCCAAGCGGTAGGGGATGAGTGCGACAGAAAACGGCCGACATGGTTTTCGAAACACACGAAATACTGATGATAATATTCCAAAAGTATTTTCCACTACTCTTCATAGCGCATGCTTGTTTGTAATTGTATATTCTATTCTTAGTACCTTTTTCTGGATAAGGCTTCATTATGTGTAAGTCTAGGGGGAATGCGTCATCTGCCACTAAAATGTAAGAAGATAACACTTCACTTCCGGGGAGAGATTGCGAAGTCGGTAGGGGAAAGTTGTACAAAATCGGGGTCCGAACGGGTTTTTTCCTTCCAATATTCACTATGTCAACAAGATAGTTAAAATTTGTGTTAAAAAGATAAACTGATTCCTTGTAAAAAAAAATAATGATAATAAATCAGTCGTGAACAATTGCAATTAAGATAATAAAAACACATTTTGTAGAAGTGTACAATGTCCCGGTTTTGTCCGACGTGTTTGGACAAAGCCAGGAACTGTAAAGAATAATAAAAAATATTATAAATTTGAAATTACACTATTTATTAAAGGATAACTAGCAAGACATAACGTATTATATATATATATATATATATATATATATATATATATATATATATATATATATATATATAGGGGAGGATGGGGCAGAATGGAACACGGGGCACAGTGAAACAGAGTGATAATCGTAATCATGGAAGTGTCATAGTGCAACGGGATTCCGGCAGAAAGCGCTGCGGTCAACTCCCAACAATGCCAGCTAATTGTTGCCTCCTACCCAGTTGCGTGCCAGACTTGACGGTGTGAGGTGCTGTTTTTTTGGCTAAAAGTAAAATCTTTGCTCCAACGGATATTCGTCTCCAGGTAAGAGTGATTTTTGTATTCAATCGGCTCTTATGGATTTTCATTGTACATTTATCCCTTAAGCTTTTGTCTGACTTTCGCATTTCTACTGCTGCACGTTCGTTGTAGATACTAGGGGAAATTGAAGTTGCATGTTTGGGGTTCCATGAAACAGAGGAGTTCGGGGCACAATGAAACGTTTCATCGAGCCCCATGAGTGTTTCATTGTGCCCCATGAGTGTTTCATTGTGCCCCATGAGTGTTTCATTGTGCCCCATGTGTTTTTAATTGTGCAGTAAGTATTTTTTTCCTTTCTTTTTTTCTTCAGAAATGGTGCGAAATCGACAACGCAAAACTAGCAAGGGGCTATTCTTGGAAGATGACATGAAGGCAGCTGTGGCAATGGTCAAGAGTGGATGCAGTCTAAGACGTGCTGCTGAACTGAAGAACCTGAGTCATGTCACTTTAGCAAGATATGTGAAGAAAAGAAAAGAACATGATGAGGGTGGGGAGCAGAATATGAAATATGCGCCTAACTATTCAGTTAGGATGGTCTTCACACTGGAGCAGGAGGAGAAACTGAAAAAGTATCTCATTATGTGCTCTAAAATGTACTACGGCCTACTAGTTCAAGATTGCAGAAAAGTTGCATACGAAATGGCAGTGATGAACAAAATACCATGTCCTAAATCATGGGGAAAAAAGAAACTGGCAGGAATTGACTGGTTTTGCGGTTTTCTGAAAAGGCTCCCCAAACTCAGCCAAAGAACGCCTGAGGCTTGCAGCTTGTCTCGAGCTACTTCGTTCACAAAACAGAATGTAGATGTGTTCTTTAATAATTTGGAAATACTGTACAAGCAGCACCCAGAATTTCGAGATGGGACAAGAGTGTTCAATTTGGATGAAACCGCCACATCAACTGTGCAAAAACCCCAAAGAATAGTGGCTGAAAAAGGCGTCAAGCAAGTGTGCAAAGCTACAAGTGGAGAAAAAGGAATTAATGTCACCACAGTGTCCATAATTTCTGCATCTGGCAGCACAATTCCGCCAGTCATGATTTTTCCACGTGTTCATTTCAAGGAGCACATGACTCAAGGAGCACCTCCAGGCACTCTGGGCTTAGCCATCCCTAGCGGTTGGGTGACATCAGAAATTTTTGTGGAAGTTATTAAGCACTTCATTCGCCACACCTGCAGTTCTGCAGAGAACCCCTCTCTGTTAATCTACGACAATGTAGAAAGTCACTTGTCCTTGGATGTTCTCATGCTGTGCAAGGAGAATGGCGTTTCAGTTTTGACTTTACCTCCCCACTCATCCAACAAAATGCAGCCACTGGATGTTGCGGTTTTCGGGCCGTTTAAAACTTATTATAATGCAGCTCTTGACTCTTGGATGATGCAGAACCCTGGTAAAACTGCTTCAATTTATAATACAGCATCTTTTGTGAACACAGCTCATCAGAAAAGCATGACACCTTCCAACATAATTGCAGGTTTCAAAAAAGGTGGGATATATCCATTTGATCGAGATATTTTTACCGAAGCAGACTTCTTATGTAATTATGTGACTGATCGACAGCCTCCTGCCATTGTGGATGATCAACCAAAGGCAAATTGTTATGCTGTGCCAAGTGATTCGCTCAACGTTTCCCTCCCTCAAGTAGAAGAAAGAGCACCTTCAGACCACAGAGTCATCGGTGTCCTAGATCCAGGAGCTGGTCCAAGTCATGGTTTCCTATCTCCCGAAGATTTTCGTGGCTATCCAAAAGCACGTGAACGAAAAACTGATCTAAAGCATAGGAAGAAAGGGAAGAGTATGATTGCTACGAGCAGTCCAGTAATGACAGCCATTGCAGAGAAGAAGAAGCCGATTCCAATTTCCAGAATAGAGTCAGCCAAAAGGAAGTTGTATGCAAATCAACCAAAACCAAAGAAGAAAAAATCTGGTAAAGAAGCTCCAGTTCATTCATCAGAGGATGACGAAGAAGATGATAGAGAAGTTGAATACGCAGACACGGATGACGACATGGACATAGGTTTAGATGAGGAGTTTTTTTCTGTTGATCCTGACTGTTTTGCAGAATTGAACCGTCTTCCTGTTTTAGGAGATTATGTGTTGATTGAATTCAAGATTAGAAGCCATTCAAAATTCTACGTTGGCCGAATCACCAAGATGAAAGATGATGAAGGGGACTACGAGGTCAAGTTCCTAAGATATCGGAAATGCAACACCTTTATCGAGCCTCTTGTGGATGACATAGCTGCGGTTAATGCCGAAGACATAAAGATGCTGTTGGAAAAACCTTCTGTCTCTCAGGGCACTAAAAGACAAAAAGGTTTCATCTCATTCGGGGTTGATTTTGCCAATTTGAACATTGGCTAAACGTAAAAGGAATTCTTGTTTGTGTTTTAATAAGATCACTTGAACTCATTTTTCTGTTCCAGATACCTATGTTTTTTATTATTAATTCAAAAAAATAAAGTTTTTTGTGATTTATAACGTTTTTTTTTCAACTGTTTCAAAGTACCCCTTGCCCTGTTTCATTGTACCCCAGGCATGGGGCACAATGAAACAAAATTCATTTTTTTGGAAAATGGCCGCTCATGGTCACATATGATTTCTATAATAATGTTTGATGAATTTCTTTCATAGCTTTGATCCTAAGGTAACAGGAAAAAATTAAAATGTTGAAAAAATAAAGTCGGTTTGGGAGCTATTGGCAAAACAAACTTTTGTGTTCCATTGTGCCCCACCTTCCCCTATATATATAATATATAATATATAATTTGAAACTATATCAAAGCTAAACACAAAAATCACAAATGAATGTTTGGTCTTGTTAATTTGCATTGCTGCACACTTAATGGCCCACCCTTAGCAGTGAAGGCACTGTATCCAACTCTCCTTAGATATAGAATGTTCTTATAAACCGCTGCAAAAGATGCATGCCTTATCACTTTCATCCTCCTTCCCCATGTCTGACGTTAAGGGTTCTTTTTTCTTTGGCTTCTTTTTATTTAAAAAATTTCTGTCTTCTTGAAAAGACTTCGATTCATTTGTAAGTCTTGTTTTTCATCCTTTCTTTATCTTCTAGTTCGAGTTCTAATTTATAGGGGGATGAAGTAATGATAGTTGTATTCCCTCGCCTCTTGTCGGATTTCCTGATGGCCCTAGGGCCGATTTGTACTGGAACAGGCTTTAAAACGTGTAGCAAGACTGAAAAAGAACGTTTCCTATCTTGGCCCACACTTTGAGAAGACGTAGAATGTTGCACAGGGACTGGAGTCTTCGAAGTCTTTGTCGACTGTTTCTCTATAGACCCATTCTATTTCTTAGGCAGTGGTTTATAGATTCCTACAGGCAGGTCTGCATCAGGATCATGTTGTTGTTCAGGCAATGTTTGAGGTTCAGCCAAAGGGTTCTCTTCCACTTCCAGGGGCGTCTCTGTTTTCTCAGCAGGAGCAAAGATGTGATCTGGGAAAACGTCACTGTTAAGCATGTAGATACCATTCTTTTCAAACCGTTTTATGGCAGTTTGTGCAACTGTTGTCCTTAAATATGCTGATCTAAACAACATTCCAATTTGATAGATTGCAACATCACGACCAAGATGATTGATAAGCCACTTCTTTACTTCCTGCTCATAATAAGCACTAAGAGGAGCAATAAGAGACACATCAAGTGGCTGCAGTCAGTGAGTCGAATCAGGAGGAAAACATAAGATGATCACGTTATTTTCTCTAGCAGCATTGATTGTAGTGAAATACTTCTTCCACCAACCTATTTAAGTCGGAAGGACAGGAAAGATAAAATTAGAGAAATAAGGTGCCGGACTGATTCTTATATGAATTCTTTTTTCCCTCGTACCAGTAGGGATTGGAATGCACAGCAAAGAGATTAGCTTTGGTGCTGTGCACTCTCTGCCACCCACAATTTTATGAATTGCAGAGTATATATATAGATGTAGATGATCAACTGAGGTTCATTATTTGCATGAGAAGCGTGCCCGTCTAGGAGCATCATTACTGGCTTATACTTTGAGGGATTAGATAATTGTACAAATCTTTTAAACCGAACCAGAAACATATAACATTACTAAAAATTTGTTAAGAATCAGGTTAATATTGAGACTCAGAATCTTTTGACATGCTACGTTAACGAACTCCATATCTAATATGACAAGACATACATAAAAAAAATTGTTTGTGGTTTATGAGGTACAAATAATTTGATACACAAAAAATTAAACATTTAAAAACTGCAATGAAATTAAACTACAGGTTAATCCAGCGAATAAATTAATCTATGTCCAACTCAATAATTTATCAACTTAAAAAAAATCGCCTTGATTTTGAATGTAAATGATTTTTTTTTAATATAACATCTTAATTTAAATAATACTTTTTGTATAGTTTTAAAATATTTATAGATCTTTAAACAATAACTAAAGTAAATTCCTTTTCAATTACGCAAAGAAATCAGTTGCCCAAAACCGGGAATGACGACCCGCATCCCGGTTTTGTCCGACCACGCCATTTTTAAGTGGTGTTATTCTAGTATTGTTCAAACAACTCATAGACACCAAGATAAATCATCAAAATAACAAGTAAATCATGAACTATCATACGTTGTACTTACCAAAATTAAATACTTAGGTATTTAGGATTGGTAGCGTAACATTGCAGACGCCGGATTGTTAACATTTTCAGGTGAAACTTTAAAAAAAAATGACCACTGCGAAATGGGTTGGTTTATACGACTTCTGCTCACTGCACGCTGTCATGGCACTCGCCTGGAAGTAATTCTAGTAGTTTTCGTTAGATATCACCACAAATCAACCTATTAAACCAGAATCCCTGTTTTGTCTACCTACCCGGTTTTATCCGACTTTCCCCTACATACTTGGTATATAAAGAATAGAAAAGGACGTTTTCAATACTTGAACAGAGGTTTATATACAAACTGACAAACAAGTTGAGCACTCAGAAGCGAAGGAGGATACTAAATAAAACTTCACGAGTTGAGAGGGTATGTGATGTAATTTTTGTGATTACAAAGAACTTTGAAGTATGAGCCAAGTTATCAGTGTGTTGTTGAGTTCCGCTATTACGCTAACTCGGTAGGGAGGGGTGTCCTGAAGATGCTGAATTTTCTTCTGAGGATAACTGGTCCACAACAAGAACAACAGCTAAAAATCCTTATCCAGATGTTGTAATTAGTGCCTATTATTATTTGTTGATTAAAAATAATATGAAGTCTTTTTAAAAAGAACTAAATGCGAATGGTATTGATAATGATACTAGATTCTAATATGCTGAAACTGCGCTTCTTACTGCGTTAATATTATGTCAGTGGCGGATCTAGGATTTTTCCGAACTGGGGCAAAAACTTCACGCTGGCGCCCCCCCCCCCCCCCTTAAAGAAAACACCACACTCAGTTGGGTACTATTAAACTAACCTGATAAAAAAGACAAAAGACATTTTATTGCTTGCATTATATATAATACACATGATCATAATACGTAACGCACGAGCCAGACCGTAATCACAATTGCAGTCCTTAGGCCCTAGCAAAATTTGTACTAAATGTTCCTACAACTTCACTCGTCGAGCTTTCATTTCCGCGAAAGAGTCTATAACTTCGTCAAAATTCGTCTCATAAGCTGTTCTATTTCCGATTGATAACATCGTGAGGACAGAAAGACGTTCCTGGCTCATTGTTGATCGCAAGTAGGTTTTCATGATTTTTCAGCCTATGCTTAAATGCGGCCCTGGCAGCCAGAGAAGATTCTTCAATTTCCTACAGTGCTGACAGCTACAGGTAAATTATACAGTAGGGCAAGGTGTTTGGTCGACCAACTTGTCTGGCCACTACCTTTTAAGTTGTTTTTTTTTTCCATGGAGGAAGGAAATATTTCCTTCCTCCATGTTTTTTTCATTATTTCCCAACGTGTAGTGGATCCAACGAAGAAGCAATAAAGTTTTTGTACAAGTCCAAATAGACTAACCAAAAAAAAAAAATTGAATATCGTCTCATCCAGCAGAGAATAAGCTAGTAATCCAAACTTTCTGAAAACAATTAATATTTCAACTACCATAAAAAACTGGTATTTCAGGATATGGCTGCTTAACAGTCTATTCTCTAAATACGTTTTATGAGTACTTTATTGTAGGTTTATGTCTTGAGAAACAGCGGTATATGCTAATAACAATTGGTAGGTTTGGTTCATAATATATACACAGAGGTAAGAAATAAGGCCCATGTAAGTTAATGATCCGATTTTTTTTGTTTTTTTTACATTTTACTGGTCCTTGGATTGACAAAGGATGAGAAACGCTGAGATATTTGATAACAATAGATTTTTCCTTACCTATTAATGGTTCGTTTCCAGTTCAGCACAAAAGTATATATTAACTAGAGATGTACCGACTAGTCGGTAAAGCCGACTATCCGGCCACTTTCATAGTCGGCGATTATTCGGCAAAGAGCGCCGACTATCCGGCTTCTTAGTACGTATATTACACTTTCGTCTCGCGCCTCGTGCACGACCGCTGACCTGAACTGCCGTTTACACTCTCGCAAGAATTCATTCATGGATGACTAGTGGGTGTGCCAGCTCTCGGGGTGGGCGGGAGGGGTTTGGTTCAATAGTGAAACGCTTTCGTTTTTGAACATAAAATTGACTGTTTAAGTTTTTTTTAAATAGATTTAATTATGTTGATTTGCACCTTCAAGGAGCTAATAAAAATCTTATTTGTTACCAAAATGTTCTGTTTGTCATTATTTATTGAAATCTTTTAACTACTGCGTTACAATCTATTGAGAAGGGAATTTCAACAGTTTCCTGAAATATTATCTATTAACGATAATAACTCGAGAGGATATTGACAGATTCAGTACCATCCTCAACAAACTTTAGACATGGAAAAACGATTTGAAGATATTTTGAAATTCGAGGTGTATGACTGGATGAAAAATCCTTCTACCGCAAATATTGAAGAAGCTGTTACAACTTGACAGGTTTAGAAATCGTATATGACGCATAAAGTAAACATAAATTCGGCTAAGCGCAAATTGAGACGCGAATAGCGCGTGTGAAGTGACGCAGCACAGCGCTTTTTTTGTAAACTACGGAATCAAATACAACAGCGCACATTGGGAACACGACGCTACGCGGCGCGACTCGCGGCTGCTTACAGTCGCGCGGCGCTGTGGCCGAGGCACAGTTTCTCGCGCCACGCGTGTGAAAGTGTGGTGTTGTTAACCCACTAATCTTTACCTTTTTAAAAATTAATAGAGGCAGTGATATGGCACAAAGAGCTTTATTATACAAAACATGTAAAAACTGAAGAATTGGACTTGGGGTGCCACTGCAAATAATTGTAATCTGAAAGACGATTAATGTTACCCATATTTCTACAAATAGCCATAATACATGTCGTACATAGTAGGGAAAGGATTTTTCTAATTAGTACATCAATACGTAACGTTCGCTCTAACACGATCCCACATAACCTATATAATGTAAAACTTACACAAATGAAGTGTGGTATGTTGTCACTATTTTCCAATCATAACGGATTGACCTTGAAACGGATGTACGGAACTGCTGCTCAATTGTGGAAACACTGAGTGAAATTTTTCCTCACTTTGATAATAGCTGATGAAGTTTCTTGTTCATGCAGTGATTGAGTTTGCTGCAACAGTTTGGTATCGTTCACATCTTTTGTTACCACTATTTATCTGGAAACCATCAGAAATGTTGAGAATAGATTTCGATCACCCAAATATATGTTGAAAGGATTTACTCCATATGTCTATACTACAACCATTTCTTCAATATGATCCGTAGTTATAAGCAAAATTGTTAGTCTCAGAATGAGAGCTTTGTCATTGTGTATGGGGATTTGCGAACTCGGGTTCGCAAATCCCCATATTGCCAAATATTTTTTTTTTTTTTTTTTTTTTTTTTTTTTTTTTTTGTATTCGACAATCTTTGAGCATTGATTTTATTTGATTTAAAATTTATTTACATATTTTTATTATGTGAAATAACGTTTAAAGCATAAAATGTTACATAACATATACTCTCAATTTTTTTTAGAAGTTCATGATTTTCTTGTTAATAAGTTTATTTTTAATGTGCTTTCTAATGAGACAGGAATGTAAATCTCCATCTTTCTCTACAGTTATTATTTTTAAGTAAGTAGTTGCTCAAAATGGGAGCTGATTTTACAATATCTTTCACCGTGTCCACTTTACTATCAAATGGTTTCCTGAACACACGAAACCATGAAGACAGTATACCAACGGGGCATTCCGTGGTTTGTTGAGCTCGAAAAATTCAGGCGTTAAAAATTTTGTGTTCATAATTTTCAGTTACATGCCTCCTTGTATATTTTCTGTTAAAAGAAAGACAGTATCGGCTTAGCAATCTTAGGTATACTTTCAGGAGACCGAAGTAGTAACACGTGTTACATTATTTTCATGCCCGATACACTACTAGCAAATACATTTCCATTGATAAATGTGCCCACAGCTCCAATATCAATTGTTCTGAATTTTTAATTCACTTTTCCTTTAAGACAAAATATACTCGTTAGTTTACTTAAATTTCTTATTCACCAAGGAATAGAGCAAAACTCCATGTTTGGCACCATCTGATTCTAAATAACGACAATATAATGAAAAATGTTTTCTTCGCGTGTCGTATATTTTCAGCCGCGAGTGGAACTGGTGCCACTTGGAAACCGCGTCTCAATATGCGGACCACCACGCTACGCGAGTCTCACGCGCGCATCATGCCGCTCGTGTCGCATCATGTCTCACGTGTTATACGCGTCTCAATTTGTACCTAGCCTAAGCAAGATGAGGTATTACTTCAGACACCGAAGAGCAACTTGAACTTATAATCTTAGTAATATCTTCAAATGGCTTCAGCAATTCAATGCTTTTTCCGGGTATTTTCCACTCTTCAGTGGACAAATTTTCGAAATTTATCGATGTTTCAGCCACGTATAAAGAAACATCCCGTTTTTGTTCTATAAGGCGATATATCATATAGTACGAGGAATTCCATGTGGTACATACATCTTGGACAAGCTGGTAATCTGGTGAATTTAGTTCTTGCTGCAGATCACGAAGTTTTGACTGAGCCTGATTAGAGTGGTTAAAGTGTGTGACAATTCGTCTTGATTTTACAAGTATTTGTGTCATGGTATCGTGGTTCAAAGCAGTAATGATTGCTAGTTGTAGAGTATGTATGAAACAAGGTACTCCCTTAAAAACTGAATCGTCGATTCCTTTCGTCACATTTCGTCTCGCACAACGGCGCGAATTTTGGTTGTATCTATATTCCACAAAGTTGGAATTTCTTCTAAACAATTTTTTATATTATTGGCAGTATGTGTTTCGGGGAAATGTTTAATTTGCAATACTGCGTGATGATATTTGATACTATCGTCAAGCCAGTGAGCTGTAAAACTCAAAAAACTTTCCTTGTTATTTATGTTTGTCCACATGTCGGTAGTGACTGAAATTGCAGCTGCATTCAGCACTCCTCTTCGTATTTCAGATTTAGTCTCTTCGTAAAGATGAGGAATGATGTTTTCTGTGAAATACTTTCTGCCCGGTATGCTATATTTTGGTTTAACTTTTCTCATCAAGTTTCTAAAGCCAGTAGTTTCAACAATTGACAACGGCTGGTTGTCAAGTGCAATCATCTCACCAATCGCAATGTTGATGTCTCTCGATCTTGAGTCTTCACGTGACCATTGTACAGCAAAACTATCTTCAATATTTTGCTGGCTTTTCTGACATAAACTGACCTCTGACGACACTGAAGTTGACGGAGTAGGCACTGTTGTAGGTAGTTCAAATACTTGGATTCGCGACTGGGATGAATCGTCTATGGTGGAACATTTGATCACAGAACCTAACTGAGGTATCAGGGTTGGATGTCGGTATTTGATATGGTTGTTCATACTCGTAGTATTTGCTTTTTTCCATGCCCACCACGAGAAATTATCATTTGGCACTGATTACACTTCACTTTACGCGAATCATTGTCCAATTGATAAAAAAAAAATCCATACACGAGACTTTCTTTTTGGCATGATTAAATTAATTTTAATTCTCTTTCACTTTAATGAACAATAACAACACTGTTGTTTTTATTTTTTTACACATAAACACCGCTCTGACCCGTGCAAAAGCAAAAATCAAGAAACAATGCGAACTAAACAATACATGTTCCGACACGCTCGTAGGCTGCGGTTGCAACTTGCGCGCGAATCAGCTGTAAACGAAGCGTCACAGAAATTGCCGAATACCCCTGAAACCGTGGTCGGCTTGGCCGACTAGTCGGCCTCTTTACAACCGACTAATCGGCTAGTCGGCCAAAGTTATAGTCGGAACATCTCTAATATTAACACAAAACTGGGCTAATCACTCGAACGCAGCTGCAAGAATGCGAACATCAGTTGTCAAAATTTATAAATCCAAGAATATCGGGAGTTCCCGCTAACAACGACGGAATGAATTCCATTCCGTGAATTGAGCTTTGTTTTAAGGCCGCTCTGTCACAGAACAATGAATTTTCCGTCCTTTCAAGTTGTCACCGCGGTCAGCGTACCACAGCGGTTTACCTAAAAAAATGGTTGGCAGCACATGAATATTTCGCCCTGGCGCTTATAAAAAGATGCCACCAACACCTGATATTGGCGCCCCCTTGAAGTTGTCGCCCGGGGCAAGAGCCCCGGTTTGACCCCCCATGGATCCGGCACTGTATTTATGTCATCGATTATTTATTGGTTTTTCTGATTTAACAATATTTTTAGCTGTTTTTAGGTATCCAGTGTCAACTTTAATGTTATTAACTAGTTACCGCGTAGCTAAAGCAGAGAAGCCGCGTAGTTACCGACAGTATTATTATCCCAGCAGACCGGGATACTGTTGAAGTGGTGTTGGGTAACCAGGAGGCAAACAAGCTTAAAAGCATACGACTCGTTGATAATACTATTTAATTTAATTAATTATGGAAACTGTTAAACATAGAACAAAATTCTATCACCGATTAAACTATAGAACAATTAGTCGAGAAATTCCATTTTCCTTTGCATTTAGATAAATCTAATGATGTTTTAGATTCTGCGCAATTTGTGCACTTTGAAGTCTATGTAAACATCATAAAAAAATCGTTTTGTAAAGCCCTTCCTATGAACACTACTAGTCACTGTTTGTACGAAATGTTTTTAAAAAGTTTTCGCGAATACGAGATTAACTAAACGAAAAGAATCGCCATTTTTAACGATGGTGCCAACAAAAGCAGGCTCATGGCAAAATAGAAATCAATTATGTCAAATGTTTTATAGACACATATTTTTTCATCGACAAGCTCCTGCTGGCAAGGTTTCACCAACTGATTCAAATTATGTGTTTAAACAGATGATCAAAATTGTGAACTATATTAATGGTAAAGCCTTACAAATTCGACCGTTTAGAATCATTTGTTAGGACATAGTTTCACTGTGTCAAAATCTCCTTTTTCAAGCTGAGGTCAGGTGGTTACTCAAAGGAAAGGAATTGACGGAAGTTTTGGAACTAAAAGCCGAAATAATAATAAGTTCCCGAGTATGAATATGCGAATTATTTTTGTGACCTTTTAGCATTCATTGAAAAATGTCTAGGCCAGCGTTTTTACTTTGAGTCTTTCCTTTGAATTTAGACGATTTTCGAATGAATCATTGGTAGTAGGTTCTCGCATTCCTTGCATGATTCAGAACATGCATAACTTGGAAACGAAGTTAATTTCCATACCTTGAATCCTAATGTGACAATGGACATAGATGTATACCAAATCTCTTCTTTTTTTTAATATTTCAGTACAAATGGCTGATCTAACGATGAAGATAAAAGAAAATCTTACAGATTTGGCTTAATTTACATTAATTTGAATTTAATTCTCAAACGATCGACATCTTCTAGATTAAGAGAAAAGAATAATTTACAGAGATGGAAATTCCTTCCCGTTCATTGCCCCCAGTTCCCACCAGCCTCTAATGACCTCGACGTCGACGAGTCGTAAAGCCGTAGGAGAAAAATAACACTCGCGAGGACGCAGATTCGAATCATCGTCCAGCCATCCACATTTTGGTACAGTTCCTTCACAAGGTCATGGCTGAATAACTTCCCGTTCCTTGTCTTTAATCCTCTCCCACCTCTAATGACTTCGATATCGACGAGGCTAAAAGCTACAAGGAAACAAAAACCTACTAATATGATGCCAGAGCTGCCGCTGTTAAAACGAACTGATTCTGACAACACATCAGGCGTAACTGAATTAGCTGATAACCACTAAGCACAATGCAGCCAACTACTACAGACCAACACTGAATAAAGTCTATTAGAGAGTACAGTTGTAGTATGGCAGACGTGCGGTGTTGAATCGCATTCAGTTAGCATTCCGCTATACCTGGACACGTCGGGCGTACTAACCACACGTGTTTGTAAGCGCACGGCTACACTGCAACCGACTTCGGCCGATTGTTCACTCTGCGGAATACGTCCGATATCAGGATACCGGTACACTGTAACTAACTTTGGCCGATTCTTCGCTATTCCGGCAGACTTCGACCGATTGTTATTCAGTTCTCAACAGATCGCGTTGCAAGATGGAAGAAATTGATGTTATTAAAATGTTGAGTTAGAACTTTCTATTGAGATTTAATATCATGTTTGGTAATGGAAAAAGTGAAAAGGGTAAACGAAATTTTTTCAGAAAGAGGGGCTATGGGAGAATTTCATACATTGTTCTCGAAACTATTTTAACAAACAAATAAATTTTCGGAATAATTTATAATAAAACTGGAGACATTTTTATATATATTTTGGAAGGAATCCGACCCCCTGTAGACAAATATTCGAATTTCATGAAATATATTTCTCCAGAAGAAAGGCTTGCCGTGACACTGAGGTTCAGAAACTCAAAAATCTCTCAATCAAGTATAGTGTGCCAAAGACTTAGTTATGGCTTTTTTAAGAATGCTTTTCGATACTATTTTTGTACTTAAAGATCAAAAGGTGAGGTAATAACGTGAGTCAGGTAAAAGAAAAAAAGTTAAAATATATTATAATGTACTTTATTACTTTCGTAGATTATAAAGTATGCCTACGGAAAATAAATAACAATATATAATACTATATTACGGGTTGCAACTCTAGCTGTAACCCCCAGGGATACAGTTTATTTGATGTATATGTTTATTTCCAATTTCATAATTATATATTTTTAAATTTTTATCTGTGTATATAAATCATCAATATATACTGGTCTGCTGTCAACTGAAATCGGAAATTTATGAGGTGTGATATGAAAAGAGAATAATTTTAACAGATAATTTATGTAATTTACTGAAATATTAAAACAAGTCATAATATGCGTTTATAAGTGAAAATACATTTCTACTCTTTCATTTCGATGCGGCGACTGGGCTAAATACGAATGAACACTTGATGCGAGACAATCGAGTTCAACCGAATGAAACAAAATTATTTGGTCTGCAACGGAAATCGGCAGAGTCCGGCCGATTAGGTCGGTCGTAGTGAAGCCGGAACCCATATTGTTGCATACTTTTGTTTGGTTCGCCGATATCGGCAGTATTGGGCAGAGTGAGCAATCGGCCGAAGTCGGTTGCAGTATATCTGTACCCTAACTCGTGCTCCCATGTCATGTGCATGTTTTTTTTTTTTTTTTAAATTGGTCTTGAATATGTACTTAGTTATGGCTACAAGCTAGCTGCGCAGAAGATAAAATCACCTACTATTTTTTCTACTCTCAGGAAAGGAGATGGAAGTATGACAAGCAGTTGGCAGGAATCGGCGAAACTTCTCCTGAAAACGCTCTTGCCGGACGACCAGCAGGAGTCCGATTCAGAGGAACACAAACTCATACGGCAACTAATGAATAACTAATATGAAAACGACATGTTGGTTCTACCATTCGCTCAAGAGGAAGTAAGTATCGCAATAAGCGCGCTGAAGAGAAATAAAGCACCAGGACCTGATGGGATAACAGCAGAAGTCTTGTAAGCCTTAAGTCAGCAAATAGTTCCTTACCTTACCGAATTGATGAACGCCTGCCTGCTGCAGGGAAGGATACCTCATAGTTGGAAAACATCAAGCATAAAAATTATAAGGAAAGGAGAAGATAAGGACCCTACACTACCAAAGTCTTA
Organism: Vandiemenella viatica; assembly: GCA_031002005.1. Classification (NCBI taxonomy): domain Eukaryota; kingdom Metazoa; phylum Arthropoda; class Insecta; order Orthoptera; family Morabidae; genus Vandiemenella; species Vandiemenella viatica. Next base: position 63,837 of record JARYHS010013466.1, on the reverse strand, counting down.
CAGACCAATTTGCCTGCTAAATACACTTGGGAAAATTCAAGAAAATTATTATGTAAAAGAATTAAAGAATTCAGTTTATTGAAAGGTATGAATCAGCAGCAGTACGGCTTCCGGAAAGGCAGGTCAACAGAGGATGCGATAAATGAAGTTCAGAGGATAGTCAACTCGACAAACAAAAAATATGTCGTTGGCATATGTATCGACATTTGCGGCGCCTTTGATAACTTATGGTGGCCGAGTATGTTCGCCCGACTAAGGGAGTTAGGATGCCCACGAGTGTTGTATGAGAGCTTCAAAGACTACTGTCGTGGAAACTGCAACACTTCAGAGCTCTGGTCAGAAACTGACAAAGCATATCACAAAAGGATGTCCACAAGGTTCAGTATGTGGCCCAGATTTCTGGGATATTGCTCTGGAACCTGTCCTTAACAGACTCATGGGTCTGGCAGAGCTTGAAGGAATCGTTGCCTTCGCAGATGATATCTTGCTGCTGGTTGGAGGAAATAATAGAAGAGAGATCGAGACAAACACCAAAGAAATAATGAAAGTAATGGAATGCTGGTGTAAACAAGTTAAGCTCCAGCTAGCACCAACAAAAATCCAATACATTTTGATGAAAGGAACACTGAAACGCAACCCCACTGTGAAGCTTGGAGAAAATTCCATTAAAAGACGCAAAACAGTAAGATACTTAGGAGTTGTTCTGGATGAACATAGGAATTTCAAAGATCACATTGACTATATATGCCAAAGAACGACTGCAGCAATGAACAAAATAATTAGCATTGGGCAAAGAAGATTTCTAATCCCACTAATTACCACAGCTATTGCAAGTTATGGAGCGAGCACATGGGCGCATAGGTTAAGATTGGTTAAACCTGCAACGGATATCAGACGAATGCAACGAGGAATTCTCATGAGTCTTACAGGCGCATTCGAAAGTACCCCAACTGATGCACTTACAGTCATTCTCGGAATATGTCCCTTAGATCTGGAAATAAGAAAAAGAGCAGCATGTTACTGGCTACGAAAAGGAAACTTAGACAAGATAACAGAAATCCTGGGTCAAGTGGCAACCAAGAAGATAGACATCAAAAATTATATTTTGAATTAATGGCAACAGCAGTGGAACAATTCGGAAACAGGAAGGAGAGTATTTGAAATTCTTCCTGACATCAGAGAGAGGATACGTATGAAGCACTTCAATCCATCCCGTGGGTTAATACATTTCCTCACCGGTCATGGACCGTATGAAACATATCTTCATAGGATCAATAGGACAGAGAATGATCTATGTGCGTGCGGATCTCCAGGAACACCTGAACATAAACTGTTTGAATGTGCTCTAGTTGATGATCAAATCAAACAGTACAGAATGAAGTTCATGGGGAAAACTGTCAAGGAAATTATGAAAGACAACCTCCTCCTGAATGAACTCGACAAGCTGGCAGATGCTGTGTCAGATGCAGCCAGGGAGCGGTATCGGCTTCAGCATAGCCAGCAACCTGCCGGAACACAACAAGCCATTTAAGGAATGAGACAAGATACTCTAAACGGACGAGACACAAACAACTAAGTGGGACGCTGATGCCGGAAGTGTGGCTTCTGGAATTTACCGAAGCTTATTTCTTCAATGGATGCCAGCGTTAAACGAACTCAAGATGTTCAGTTATTTAGTATTAGTGGGTAATATTTTTTTTACTAACAGGTTGATAAATTACAGTGTGTAGTAATAATAGTTAATTATCTGTACCATTTTGGTAGTATATAGGATTTGTGTTAATTTTACAAAATTTTTGTTTATTATAAATTTCAATACAGTATTAAGAAATAACGGTTCGTTGTAGACTCTAGATAACGAACCATCTGAATGTACAGTTAAATAAATAAAATAAATAAATAAATAATTTAGTTATGGCACCCGCATTGTTTCTCATTAATCAGTGGGTTTCTGTATCAGCACTTATAAAAGATTTTTTAACGTCTTTTGCTTTTGATTATTTGATCATTGTAAAGAATCCCGTGCTCATACCAAGTATAAGTTTTAACTTTGTGCATGCCTTGGTCATTTATTTTGCTGTTCGTAATAGAGCTCTTAAGTGTTTCATTGAAACTCCTCTTGTCAAATATCTATTATACATGATTCAGATCCATATAATAAATTTGGAACAGCTATAATTTCGTAAAACTTTAATTGTATCTCTTCATAAACTGACCAGTATTCCACGATAATTGTACAACTTGTCTCCTGGAAGAGGTGCTGGACAATGTGGCTTTCCCCAAAGGCTACACATTAAACCAAAGAGGAGAAAGTTAAGAGGAGTATTCATGCTGGTTCTCAAGTCTCCTTCAAGGTACTGCTTTTTATAATATACTAGCCTCAGTTCCCGTCAAAAAATTCTTTGCAGTTACTTAGCTAAATAGATTTGTTATGAAATAAAGGTCAATGTAATTTCTCACCTTTTGTGATATTAGCAAAAAGTTTGAGTTGTCAACTTGGTCCATATTGCATTTACACAACCTCCGCAAATATTCCCGCTAGAAATTCAAAGCTTCAATTACACGCAAATTAATACATTCCCTGTATCACATGTCAATGTCTTCATGCATCGCGATATAAACTTGATCCAAAGTCTTTACATGTTGTTACGATTTTCTTTCTTATTATCTGAGATGAAGATCTCTGTTTTAATGGCTGACACAGGTTACATCCGATTGAAATAATGATCCCAGTTAAAATGAACGTTGCTAAAAATAGATCATAACAATATACATTATGCCTAGTAATATTAGTTTTAATTGTGGGTTAGGTCGCATAAATTGCGATCAATTTGGAACTTGTTTTATTCAAACTAAGTAATGATTTTTGTAAAAAAAAGAAAAAAAAAAAGTAACAACTTATAATAAATTAATTTGGCAATTTAAACGAAATGCATACTTTTATTTCAGTATTCCAGCATTTCATTTCTTAGGAATTGCTTAATTAAATAGAATTGTTGTAAAATAAAGCTCAATGTAATTCTTAGTGCCTTGCGCTGTAACAGAAGGTTTTCATTGGCATCTTGGTACAGGTTGCATCTCAATCTAACCACATTGTCAGAGTCTTTGGTGGTTTAATTTAATATAGTAATTAGGTAAGTTCACCATAACTTTCAAGTTTAAAATCTGTTTATTTTGAAAACAACGTCAGCGATATATTTTACTTGCAAAGATGCAATCCAGAGATACTACTGACGCAGTTCTTGGCAGTTGCAAAGAGAATCTGTATAAAACTAAACTAACTCTACTGCTGATTTCTTTATATAGGCTCTATTGAAATTTCCCGAACACTTCAAAAGCTTCCGCGAGATATTTATCGAACATTAACAATCACTCAAACAATTAAACATATTAAAAACAATCAGAATTAATACATAATCACTTAACATCATTACAAAATGGTCAGAAATTGAAATTAAAGATATTTAAACACAAAATTATTTACAGAAATCATTTTAAACTCTAGAAAAATGTCCTCTAGAATCGTAACTTGTATTAATACTTGGAATTACCAATATTTAAGCAATTCTCTTGCACAATTCTGTTCTTAAATATATTAAAATGCCTTTAAACAATTTCTTCCCATAAAACAAAGTCTACATACACTGATTTGCAATTAATTGTGAAACAAACCAGATCATATTCAAGCAAACTTTAGCTGCTACAAATACTTCATTAAATACAATTCTACTTAAAGTTCAGGCAATGGCGTACCTAGGGTGGGGCAGGTAGGGCACGTGCCCTGGGAGCTACTGAAAGAGGGGCGCAAAATTGGCAAATTATTAAACTAAAAAATCAAAATAAACCAACAATATTACATAGTCAAATATTCCCGCGCGTTGCTGGTGAGCTTTCGTGAACCAGTGGCAGGAAGTAAGTAAACAGCGAATCGTGTAAGTTTTTAGTAATCGGAACAAACACGATCGGAAGGTATATTAGATTCCGTGCTCTGTCCATATGTCCTTGAATGGGCCAATAGTAGCGGCCCCTAATCTGGCAAGTTTTGATCTAGGGATATAAGACAAGCCATACTTTCTCCATTGGCTAACTGCTGATATGATTGGCGTGGCGCAGTTGCGCATTTTATTTGCATTGCATTTGTTGCGAGCTTTCGTCAAGCTACACGATATAATAATTTAAATTACAGTCAAGGACAGCGCTTTGGACAAAAATATTTGACATTTTTACGGTAAGTACCAGCATACATTAAATTATTGAAATACTATTTTCTACAGTAGGTAATATGCGCGATATAAACATTCGTAAGTGAACTGTGTTTATTTAAAATGAAATTCATTTGAATACCGTAACAATTAATAAGTACACAATATGTAAATACCTAAACATATTTAACAGGTACAGTAAAACACATTTTATATGGCTTAACGACAAATGCAGGTACCTGCGCAGGGGCGCGTTAAGAGAATTTGAGTGTGATTGTTAATATTTTTAAGATGATTTTACTAGCTTAGTAAACACATAGTTATATACAAGTTAAGCTAGGTAACTATGAAACTAACTTCTGGCAACTGAGTTTTCACACCATTCTAAATATTGCATTAGGCTGAAAATTTGGAATTTTCTATGAGTCTGGTGACAGTACAGTGTTATAAACTTGCATTCGGAAACCTTCGAAGCCTTATGTGGAATCCTAATGGTTCGGGTAAACTATTTGGGATAGAAAATATTCGCTGAAAAAAAAGTTGTTCAGAATCTTGGGCAATTACTATAAAAAAATACAATGCATAATTTTGAGTGTGACGACAATAAGAACAGTGAGGCTACTGAAGAATTTGAAGAAAACATTAGTAATTCAGTAGGAGAAAAACTTGGTGGGAGTGATACGGTAGAACAATGCCATGCCAGAAGTAAAAATAAAGCATGATATTGGACTTACGCACTTTGATAAGATTACCAGGAAATCATTTCTCACAGATGGTTTAATAACAGAAATAATTAAAATCGGTTCAAAATATTTTTAAAATGCTGAGGGTCCTTTCCAACCTACAAGCAACCTTTGTATGAAGAAAAGTTGTTTGAGAAAGAAATCGCGGTGAAGAAGTGACTCGCCCATGGCTAGTCTACTCCCTGTCTAAAAAAATCGGCCCTCTGCATATGTTGTCTTATGTTTTCACAATTAGATAATCTATCTTCATTAGAGCACGAAGATGAATTTGCCCACTGGAAGGAACGTGAATGGTTCACTGTCCATTAATATGCGAAGAATCATGGTGAGTACTTCACCAAATCGGAAGAAACTGAAAGAAATTTTGAAGCAAATAGAGGGGTTATTGGCGCCGAACTTCAGACCTAGACCGAGACAGAAAAACAAAAGTGTCGTACAGCATCAAATTTCTTATCATTCAAAATCTTGCATTACGGGGTCACAGAGAGAGACTGAGTATATGCGATAGATCCAGATCCCATAACGTTGGTAATTTTCTTAGATTTGACACCATCATGAATAACCATCTTACTCAGGTTGAAAGTCATCCTAGAACCCCATATTACTGTTCACCTCATGATCAAAATGAGTTCACTCATCTTATGTCGACCACTGTTCGCCAAAGTTTAATGTGAAATATTCGCAAAACAAAATACTTAGTTCTCATGTTTGACTCTACTCCTGATCATGCACATCGTGAGCACATGCTTGAGATACGTAGAAGTTAATTTTGAGAGGAAATCAGTCCACGTTATGCAGTCTTTTCTCGGTTTCATCCAGATGAGTCGAAAGGACGCTGGAAGATTAGAGGGTGAAATTCTTAAGCAGCTGGAGAAATACGGTACGGATATACAGGATTGTTGTTCACAATGTTAAGACAACGCTGCTGTGATGCCTGGCCTGCCAGCTGGTGTTCACGAAATAATAAGCGAAAATAATAATCTGGCGATATTTAAGAATTGCGATAAACTCAATTTGGTTCATGTACTGTATCCAAGCAGGATGCTATAATGTTTTTCGGAACTATTGAAACTATTTATGTATTCGTTTCTCGTTCCACTCTGTGCTGGGAAAACACAGGAACTCCGTGCCTGTGGTTATAAAGTATGTGGATGGAACAAGATGTTGTACACAGTTGAAGCAGTATAGCCAGTTAGTAAATATCTTGAAGATATGCTGAATGTTCTTCAAGATATGACAGACGATGGCAATCAAATAAGTGATATTATGTTATCCTACGATTTTTTTTACTTTATTAGAACATTGTAATAATGTATTCGCTTCTATTGAACATGTTAAAAAGCGGCTCCAGGATCATAACATGATTTTTCATGATGCTACCTTAGATATAAAAAGCATCCTGCACAATTTTAACTAATAAAAGAGAGAAGTTGGTTAATGGCACAACTCGAGAAAGGTTTCAGTCTTTCCATGAATCAGATGTATAGAAAGATGTCAAAAAAAAAAAAAAAAAAAAAAAACCTATGGCTGGATAGAATGCGAAGAACGGTGGGCTGACTGCTAAAAAGATAATTAGAATGAGTTATGAAGGAATCGCTGGATCGTATTGTGTGTGAAATGAGAGAAAGGTCCAGTCGCCTACATGAAACCAACGCCAGATTTGTATTTCTCCAAGATATTAAAAAAACTGTGTTATAGCAGTGACGATTGCGGCCATTTAAAGAAGAAATCTAAAGAATTTTGAGATTTCTATGGCTGTGATGCTAACGGAGGACAGTTATATGAAGAAATATTGAATTTTTGAATGCTAGTATTCACAAAAAATCGTAAACATAAATAGATCTGAAGAGCTTCTAGAATTCATTGTTCGGTATGTAGATGACAGCGTCTTTCAGAATCTGTGCGTATCAATTCAGTTTATGGTTACGATTGCAATAGCCATCGCAAGTTGCGGTCGAACTTTCAGTAAGCCAAAACTAAATACTGAGGGCTACGATGGGTCAAGAAAGGTTATACGACTTACCTTTGCTCAGTGCTGAGCGAGAAGACATCGAAGAAACAGATTTCGAATATTTTATTAATCTATTTGGGTCCCAGAAGGCAAGGAAGGTGAAATTTTACGTTTAATACTATTAAACAATTTTTTTCTAAAACAAATAGTAAATGATTTTTGTAAGATTTATTATTGCTTTATTTAGTGCATCTATTTATTTCATATTTTAATAATTTACGAAAGGGAGCAATTTTAATGTTTGCCCTAGGCGCCATTTGTGATTGGTCCGCCGCTGAGTTCAGGTATGAGGGCTGTTACAACCCCTCCACAGGATTCACTTAATTTTACACAGTTAAAATTTATTGAATCCGTCATGAATCTAAGCAGGTTGAATGTACACTTAATGCCAATACAAACAGGTTACCATCAATCAACCATAATGACTTTTACAATTATACAATGTACATATACAATTCATGACACTGATTCTGATGACAATAATTGTCTTTTTACAGATCAAATCATTTTTTCATTTACTGTTTTACACAACAAACATTCAATGCCATCACCTTAAGTTACAATTAATTTTTCACTTAAACTAACACACTTGATGTCTGCTTGTTAATCACAACAGTCTGTTTACATTTTACAGCTGATAATTTGTCTCCACAATGTAGCAAGTCACAACATCATGAAAACACCAAAAGTCTCTAGACAAAACTGTTACAAATTGTTTTATATAGTGGAATGCTTACGTATTAAACATTCAGTATTATTACATCTGCATCTGAACTGAAGTACTCAAACAAACTATCTGTATACAATGACACAATTTTATTTACAAAATTAAATATTTGTATTTGGTGACCCTCCCCAAACCATGCATTTCAATTAATTCTCATAAAAATAGCTGACACCCCTTCCTTAGAATTTGGTAAAGGGCCCTACATCTTACTATAAAAGTGGGTTCCAGGATTTTCCTGAAGACCCAAAACCATGTAAATTACTTTTTCCTAACTTTCCAATTTTCTTCTACTTTTGAAGACACATCTAATACTACACTTCTATATACACAGAGCTACACTATATATTGCAAGATATATATACTCTGAATCATCAGCAACAGCAGACTTTGGTATAGACATAGAAATACTGACAGATCAAATGGTCCTGTTTTAACAAATTGACTGTCACTTAAAAGCAATGTTGCTGACTCAACTGGTAATACAGTTTCACAATCATCACTACTCCAGTTCAGTCTGTCATTACTTCCAACTCCACTCTCAATTATTTGATGACTACCTACACCTATCAAATTATCTGAATCAGCACCTACAACTGTTTTAACATCTGATTAATGACTTCTTTCACAATATAAGTATTTTTCTCAGCTACTATCACTTCACCATTAGCTCCTACATCATAGAGTGTACAAACCATGGTGTCACCTAAATCATATTCTGTACATTTTTCCAATCAGAAACTGGTAAAGGAAACTTCTTACTACCACCTGTTGATTCAATACTACCATCCACATCAAGCAAGAGCTAAATAATGTATCAGCTAAGTCACATTCAGAACATGTTTCCAACTTAGGGATTAGTACATAAGCCTTTTCAACCTTTCTCTATTCAGTAGACAAACAATTTAACTTACAATTCTCCTTCTCATCTGGGTCTCCTATCCACACCACTGTATCACCCTCATCTTCAAGGTATTTAAGAAACTCCCAATTTCAGCACTTCTACAAACTTCATTACCATCTATATAAGCAAACATAGTCGCAACTAGGCCATGCTGGATACCACCAGTTTCAGATAGCCATACGTACTATGTACTACAAATCCTGGATTATTTTTGGTAATTAAGTGGTGACCATTCCGTAAATCTTTCACATGAAAATTATTACTTTCACACACTGATGCGAGTGATAAGGTACTATGATGGTCCCCTTTCTGCTCTTTCCTATTATCAACCTTTACCTCATCAACATCATTAATTACATCCCTCATTACTATAACCCTATCATGAAATTCACTTGCTGCTACCTCCACCAAGCTACCTACCACTATGGAACTATTTTTATCATTAGATTAGCCAACTTTTTCATCACATTCTGAAGTTACAACCTTGTCACAGTCTGGAGATGTTACTACAGAAACATTACTATCAGAAACTACTTCTTTTACAGTTAAATCTACTACTTGTTCATCATTAGGAATGACTTCAATCTCTTGGACAATTTTATTTTTATTAGAGCGACCACTAACCAAATTTTTAGTAACTTTTGAGCCACCAGTATTTCTAACTATAGCATTTATTCATGGGAAATAGTATCTGGACCCAAACTCTACCTTACCCACCAGTGGGGGATCTTAGTTTGACTGCTCCCCACGCTGCTTTTCCTTTCCAGTTTGAGGGTTCTGTTACCTCACCCAGGGCCGGCGTTAGGGGGGGTTAAGCGGGTCAAATGTACCCGGGCCCACCCGGCTGATGGGGGCCCCGATCACCGGCTATATGGGCCCCCCAACAAGTTGTAGAGCTAAAAAAAAAAAAAAGGTCGTCCATTTGGTCTGAGGGAGGGCCTAACTGCTGAATTCGCCAAGGACCCTCATCTGGTTACCCCGGGCCTAAAATCCTAGCGCCGGCCCTGACCTCACCTTCCCATTATCATTTCTCCTTGCATAATTATCATGACCCCTTCCGCTGGATCTACTATCCCTTGATCTATGGTACACCCTTGAAGGACTTCGGCTTTCACTCCTACGGTAATGATTGTAATACTGAACAGAGAATGACTCCTGAGCATCCAAATGCCTCAATAATTCAGAAACCCTCTCACATTAATTACATCCAAAGTAGCAATTAAATTTCTTGTTTGCTGAGGTAGCCTAGCTCCTATAAAATCAGTGAATTCTTCCTCTCCATAAGGATGGTCCTAAATATTTACACCGGATCCAACTTTATGAAAAAAATTATGCTAAGTTTCCCTACCAGGTTAATGGCGCCTACCAGGTTAATGGGGCTTACCAGTCATCAACTCTCTCTTTTCCTGAATCTGTCTACTAGTTGACCAAAAATGTTTCAAAAAGTTTTCTTTGAACAGCTTATAATCATTAACCTTCCCTAGCTTGCCTATCACCCCATGTCCTAGCATAAGACTTTAGATGATTACACACAAGTGCAATTTTCTTACTGACGGGTAACACATTAAAATAGTCAGCTCTTTCAAAATTATCTATGTCTTCCACTGACATCATAGAACTCGAATTCTTCCTTAATATCGGCACTAACAATTGTGTTACCAGTCAAGGGAACAACCTGACTTAACTGAACTTGTAAACCAGTAACCCTTTTCTCTAACTGATTAACGTTACATTGGGCTGCCTCCAATCCCTGGGTAAGCTGTTCTGATGATGTACCAAAGCATTAACATTTTGTTTCCACCTCATGTCTCAGCCTCAGTACATGGGCGCCGGGAAGGGGTGCAAGGGGGTGCACTTGCACCCCCCTGCTATCCCGGGTCGCTGTCTGGGCAGTAGTAGAGCTAAAAAAAGTTCACCCAGCCCTGAAATTTTTGGGCCGATAGGGAGAGGGGGGCAGGGGGGCACCAATGCAGCCCTGGTGCCCCCCCCTACATCCCGGATCACCGCCTGGGCAGTAGTAGAGCTAAAAAAAAAAAAGGTCGCCCAGCCCGGAAATTCTTGGGCCGATAAGGGGGGGACAACAATGCAGCCCTGGTGCACCCCCATAGAAGCAATCCTGCCGGCGCCCATGGCTCAGTGGCTTTAATATCACTGGCTTGGAATAAATTGAAATATTCCTCCCTCATCTTATCACAATTTTCACTGATTTCCCTCAACTCTTTGTAATATTTACAGTCCACTTCATTAATTAAAACAACACATGCATCTTTAGTACATTTACAAATTTGGTTAAACTTTCAAATTTCTCCTGACACTCTACAACTGCATGCTCCAGTTTTGAATTTAAGTGATTAAAATCCTCCTTGAATTGAGAACTAAAACCCTGAAATTGCTTACTAAATTTTCATCAAAATATTCAGCCAATTATAAGAATTTGCTTTCAAAATCCAATTGATTTTTAAAATCAGAAATTGACTATCCTAATTTACCATTGATTTCAGCAAATTTTCCATTGATTTCAGAAAATTGAGAATTGATCTCAGAAAATTTGTTGTCGAATTTACCATCAATGCAGAAAATTTGGAATCAAGTTCCAAAAATTTATTATCAAATTTTGCGTTAAAATTGTTTACAAAACATTCTAGAAATGTTTGTAGATTCTGAGTATCAGTCACTTTTCAGTTATTAACAAAATCAATATGAAAACAAAACTAAGACAGAATTGAAATTTTGCTAACCAACCACAAAATAACATGCAAAAGCAATCATTTGAATATTCAGTACTTACAGTTCGCCGTCAGTTTTGTATCACTTAAATACTTTACACCGCCTTATATTTCAACTAGCAGCACTTTTTCATCACTAAACGCCACTTTTTTCTTTTACTGATTAAAACAATTAACAACACTTTTCACACTCAAAACACTGAACTGCTGGAAGACGTTGTTCTTCTAAGCATCCAATTTCGAAAAGAATCTAGGTATCATGATGCCGAAGAAAATCCACTTGCCGTCGGAAAATGACTGCCGATTCAGGCGCCGAAGTGGAAATCTCCGATGAGTGCTGCGTTATCACTCGCTTGTACTTCGTTTCAAGTTCTCGCCGAATAATTCACTCGTCGTGCGTCCGCCGTAGATTCCTGGTGTCGAATGTGTTTTTTAATGTCGTAATTTTCAGAAGATCTGGTTCGCTTTTTGCCGATCCACTACAGATTCTTTTAGAAGATTAACATCTCACAGATGTTTCATGATTTCTAATCGCTGTTATCGGTTACCATGTCAGAGTCTTTGGTGGTTTAAATTAACATAGTAATGAAGTAAGTCCACCATAACTTTCAAGTTTAAAATCTGTTTATCTTGAAACAACGTCATCGATATTGTTTACATGCAAATATACAATCCAGAGATACTACTGACGCAGTTCTTGGCAGTTGCAAAGAGAATTACCAACATATACGCAATTCTCTTTCACAATTCTGTTCTTAAACATATTAAAAGGCCTTTAATAATTTTCTTCTCATAAAACAAAGTCTATATACACTGATTTACAGTTAATTGTGAAACAAACATACCAGATCATATTCAATCAAACTTTAGCTCCTACAAATACTTCATTAAATCCAATTCTATTTAAAGTTCAGTTTTGAGGGCTGTTACAACAAGGTACGCTATGGAGGAAGGAAATATATGGAGGAGAAGTGACGTTAAATCTGTGAAATAGGCTAAACTCTCACGCATGCGCAGTGGCGGCAGTGGCGATATTGCGCTTCCAAACAAATGTGATGTTCACATTGTGTTAGATGCAGTGATTATTTCATTTTGTAATGTGTATAAGTGTTTTATAATGCCATCTTGTATTGCGTACGGTTGCACAAATAGGCCAGACAGGAAAGAACCTGGAATATCATTTCATAAGTAAGTTGAATTCTAATTATCGTTGTTGAAGTGGGCGGTAGAAGTTGCAAACTTTGGAGCATGTCTATAAATATTTAGCATAGCACTCAATGGGATGACTTTGTACTCAAATTTTTGTTAGTGTAGTAAGAAAATCAGCATACCTTGCTATTTAGCACACATAATAGACTAGCATTACTTTTCAACGAGTGTTGAAAATTAGATTTAAAGGGGTGTGTTTTACATCGTGATTCAGTGAACTTAGCATTGCGCTTTCTTTCGTCACGTTGCAGTTTATGCTAACAGTGTGTGATGAATTTAAATGTGTTAAATTATGCTATACTATCTAGGAATCTTGATGAAGCAAAAGATGTTGTTACTGCAAATACGCGTGTGGGTATGTCTACATAGTTTGATTCTATAGTGGCCATTTAATTGAGATTGTGGTTAGGTCTAAATACAGTCTGTACCAGAATGGCTTTTGTTCCATGAGGACAAAGAATTCATCTTTACTGTAATAGTAATTTCATGAGAACCAAGTTAGTGACAAAATGTATATCGCGCTGGAACTTCTTCCAGTCATTTCCAATTAAGCTTACGATGTATGTTAACAAGATAACTATTTTTATTCTGGTCCAGGCCGCATTTCAACCTAACCACAAGTGGTAGTAAAAAAACTGAAATATCCATTCTGCATGTAATTCATTGTAGCTTTGCAGAATTAATTTCTGGTCCAGGCTGCATATCAACCCAATCCCAGGATATACCAAAACTAAGCAAGATATCGAAACATTTATTACTTTATTTTCGATTTGTCTCGTCGTGTTACATAGAATCGGATCATTAAATTTGACTTTTGCGGAAATTTTTCTTCTCCAATTTCAACATCAAGACACTTCACTTTTGATACAGTATATATCTCGAGAACTAGGTGAGATATCGAAAAATGTTTATTCTTTATTTTCATTTGTCTCGTCTTTTTAATAATGAATCATCATCAAATTTGACTTTGAACAATTTTTTTCTTCTGAATTTACAACCAACAACCATTTCACATTTGTGATCGAATATCTCGAAAACTAAGCAGGATATCAAAAATTTTATTCTTCATTTTTTATTTGTCTCATTGAATTTCATAATAATCCAGAAACGGCCACAAAGTCTTTGTGGTACGGCGCGCCGCAAGTTGAGCAGCGGAAAATAGAATTCCCAGAACCCAAAGTCGGCAGTCCCTACTGCTGATAAGCGAACGCCTCCGCCAGGCGAAACCGAGTCAGCGGGGTGGTTAACGTGCCCTCTGAATTCACACTCCATCGGTTTGAGTCACTCCTCACAGGAGATTGTTATATCCATTTGCTGACATCCGAAGATGCAGACAGCTGATTACAGAATGTCCGCGTGTGAAACGATTAAAATGTAAAATATCATTTAAATATAGTTCGGCGCTTAGATCTTATAGTAAGTTCAATTACATCAGAAAATTATGGTGGTTTTTAAAATTATTTTCACTATAAATTTATTATTGGATTTACGAATTCATCTAGTACTTTTTTTTTTGAAAAGTTTTCTTTTAAATAATATAATTTGCTAAAATTAATCAAATGTTTTGCCTCAACGATAAACTCCAGAACGATAGATGTAATCTTCTTGTAATCTCCAGTAGACTGCTAATTACCATAAATTATAAAACATTTTTTAGATCAGTTGTTTCGAAAAATAATCAATGCATCACATTTTTTCTTGGTTATTATTTGTACTGAAATCAGAGTAGAAGTTAACTAATGAATGGCCAAACGTCGTACTACTTTGAGTCAATGTATCTGCCATAATTAGATGGCTTATATATGAAGATCGACTACTGGCTGCGTCACTATAACCATAGCGAAGAGCGGCGGAACTGATAGCTACAAACTGATGGGAAATAATTGCAGTGACGCACCTGTCAGCATGTGATCACTTGACAGATGTAGTTGTGGCCAATCTGCAGTTACATAGCTTTTCTATGTGAGTCAGGCAGCAATTCAGCCTAACCACGTCTGCCAGGGACGAACAACCGGAACAAGAGAACCTCTTGTGACCAATATTATATGGTTTCTGGACGGATAAGAGTCATGTACTGATTATGCAGTAGTGGAGATAATGCAACGCGCAGACTAAATTTAACGTTAAAAAGTTAGTTGGCTGGTAATTTGGGTATTATCTTTGTCTGAAAATTCAAAGGCTTCCTTAGGTACTACATTAATCATAGATTACTCATTGTAAAATAATTTCAGTCTGTCTTAAAGAACTGAGAGTTTATAAATTCGTTATTAACCTTTTACTACTATGAGCTGGTATCTGTATTTCGTGGTTTGTATTGTAACACCATGACTTATTGACGGTCAGAAGAGTTATAATCAAACAATCAGTCCTAACACAACAGACTGAAACAAAAGACGGAACACCCACCCTGGCAGCGCAGTCTCTAGAATTCTGTTTGTTTTCTGTTGTACACGGTGTGTATAGAAACCTAAAGCCGACTAATTTTTGCAAATCGAATATAGCATTGTGGGGTTATAGGCTTTTAGATTAAAAAAAAATGGTTTGAGGAATAACTTAGATATAAATTAAAATACGATAAAACACTGGGACACAGAGGTTACTATTATTTAATATTAAACTATTTCGCTGCATTACAGACAATAGAAATTTTTTATTTGTTTTGCATAAGAGTATCTGTATTTCGTTTCGCAAAGAATTTTACAGATTTTACGAACTGTCTTGACACTTCATAAGCAATTTGTCAGAAGTTGAAAGAAATTACTAAAATCACAGGTTTGATAGTATTTACTCAAAAATAATTTTCCATAGATTCATGGTAAAAATTCCCAAAATTTGGCTTAGTCGAATAGCTATGGATGTTTTATGGTTTTATGTGCTGAAAGATTCCCAGTGTCTACATCAGCAGTTCCTTCAGCTCTTCCTCCCCAGAACAGGTCGTGCGCCGTCTGTCCCTCTTTGTTTCTCACCGTCTTGTCCGCTCCTGCCTCCAGCAGCACTCTGGCCACGGCTGAGCGGCCCCACTGGGCTGCCAGGTGCAGCGCCGTCGAACCATAACAGTCAGTCGCGTTGACGTCTGAGGTCTCCACGAGCAGCCGCGCCATATTGACGTGTCCTTGCTCTGCCGCCCGATGCAGCGGAGTCCTGCCCCACCTGTCTCTGGCAGTGGAGTCCGCCCCTGCCGAAAGTAGCTCCCTCGCCGTCTCCTCGCTGTCTGTGCAGCAGGCCGCGTAGTGCAGCGGCGTCCAGCCATCAGCGTCCTTCACGTCGCCGTCTGCGCCGCCCAGCAGCAGCCGCACCACACTGGCGCTGCCTGTCCGCGCTGCCTGTCCGCGCTGCCCAGTGGAGCGGGGTCGCCTTCACTTTGTCCACGCAGTTCCTGTCCGCCCCGGCCTCCAGCAGGGCTCTCACCGCCTCCTCGTCACAGTGCTCTACGGCCAGCTGGAGCGGTGTCCACTGCTCTTTATAATCGACGCTGGTGTCCGCCCCCGCCGCTGCCGGCGTGGTGACGGCTCTGCAGTTGCCTCTCCACGCCACCCACAGCAGCTTCGTGGTCTCGTCCATTGCAGTCCTGAATGCAGAAAGTACATCGTGGTGTCAAAAATTGTATTATTAACAATTTTTTTACTTAATAATAAGCCCAATGTTATATAAGCAATCGTAAATAAGTATGTGACACCAATTGACCTTTTTGTAATGGCCTAAATAACTTTGTTTACACAAAAATAAGAATACAAATAGCGACATGAAGAGTATGCATTTAAGGAGCTGCTACACAAGTAAAGTAAGATGCGCTCTCACACCATGCGTTGGTCAGCACGTGGGACTAGTAGCTTCGCAATCGTGTTAGTCGCATCCTATGATATTCATAGCGCTACCGACAAACCACCTAGATGGCCAAATTATTCACTAGATATTTTTAAGCCATAATTCATTACAGTAATTACAGATTTTCCTTTAAATGGCGTGCTCTTACTGTGAGTATCCAAAATGGTATCCTGTACCGCCGTTGTGAGATGCGAGTTTATAAAATTTATTTCTTCAGTTTCTGCTTGAATAACAATACAAAACAGCGAGAATGATAGATTAATATTTCTGTCACTTTAATGATAAAAATTTGAGATTAAAAAAGTAACTTTAACAGACTTGTTACACAAATAATAGAATTCCTCTATGAGAGGACCCATAGCAGACCTGCTATCATTTTCTTTCTGTGCATATAGAAACTTTTTTTTCTTACAGTTTTAGAAAAGGACTTACTTTCCGAATTATAATACACTTCTCAAACACCCTATTTCATGCTTCAATAATATACTTCGTTGAAAGGTGTAAAACAAAGATTTCCGAAATAAATTTTATTTTAGAGTTACTGTAAGACAAGTTTTCTGCATGTTCTCCTCAGTCACTTAAGGAAGACTTTTCTCTTCGACTTAGAAACTACTCGCTACACATAACCAAATCAGTATCTACTATTCAATTTCCTAAGCTCACACGCTCTCTCAATCACCTCTATAACTATTACCTGGAGAAAGATGGCGTAACGAGCCAGCCTTCACTCGAAATTAACAGCGACCAGAGATATTTTTGAAATTGGAAATTTGGTACACAGTTCAATAGCTAAGCCACTGATATGAAATTAATTGCCAGAAGTTTGCTTTTTGTAACATTTTATTCTTAATATATACAAATCTTTATGGCTGAAAAACGTGGAACTACGAGAACTTTTCACTAACATGTCCCTAGCGAAACTAACATAAAAAAAACTTCAAGAAACTAAAATTACTCATTGTCTCTGCTGTAACCACGAATGCCAAATGTCATTCCGGCCTAGGCTAAATTTTATTTTAATTAAAGCATATTGATGCTTGACCGGAGTTTATACATTACAGATTAAATTTATTCATTACAGGTTATTTGCATTTTATTTATTTTACTGACCAGTTTCGTTGATGGTCTTCATATTTGCTATACTTGAGTTATTACCATTTTAAGTTTTCTGGCCGTTGCATTACAAATATTTGCACAGCCTCAATCAACGACAACGTGATTCTTTAGAAGGAATTGATCACACATTTAAAACAAAAATTCCTCAAATTTTTCACACTGAACTTTTAGGGTCAAATACAAGACAAATTCGAGTCTAGCCACCACCAGCTTTGAAACAATTATACGATAGCGGGGTCATCTCTGTCAATGTTTAATACATCTATTAATACTTCTGAGTTCTTCATTCTCAGGAGATTTTATTGACCTTACGGGTGAACCCCAGGTCAAGTTCGTATTTGCCCAGATAAGATCAACCTGACATAATTAATTTTTAACCCTAAAAGCTGGAACCATTCTAGACCCGTGATGATATGCACAAAACAGTCACTCTCTTACACGACTTAGTAATAATGACCCATTGGCAATTTCTCTTCACATTTAGTTTTGTATTTCAAGAATTATCCATTTAAATGTTCTTAAGGTTTGAACCCACAAATGTAGCTCCGCTCTAAAGCGCCACCACAATGGATGGAAGAAATACCACAGGACAAGTTTCCAGTCCTTGTTCCCACATACTGGCCATCCTGATTGTGGTGCAATCATCTAGGATATAAGCTAATGTAGGGGCGGTCACCAATCTCCGCCCTTCAGCTACACAATTCACAAAAAATACACTTATCTCACAGAACAGGTTTTACACGTTTAACAAGCACATGGCAATACATCCGGATGCCCCCACCCCCCCAACCTCATTAAAAACCACGACAGGCATAGCAGGTCGAAAGTAGATGAAACCTTGCTTTGGAAAAAAGCGCAGCCTCTGGAATAGGATGTGCTGGACGACCTGCGAAAGTAAAAACCTTCCAACGATAATGATGATTATTTTTAAAGTTTAGGACTACTTGTTTAGAAGACATTCACTTTGTTGATTATCTACAAAATAAACTATTTTGCCACTCCCTTATGGTTTTAATTCAGTGTTTGGGCAATGGCAATATCTTCCCTTTAAAGCCCGTTCACACTAGCGATCAAATCAAATAAGCTCAGGATAAAGGTCAAAGTCGCTGTATATATAGCCTAAAGATAGCGTTCTCACTTCTGAGTCAGGTAATAAAAATAGGCAATAAACCTAAAAATCGAGCCGCCACCGATCAACAACGGTTCATTGTTAACAATCAAATATAGGGAAAGCATTTGAGATGTGGATGTGGAGGAGGATGGAGAAGATAAGCTGGGTGGATAAAATAAGTAATGTGGAAGTGCTGGACAGGGTCAGTGAAAGCAGAAAAATTCCCCAAGTAATAAAAGAGAGAAAGAAAAACTGGATGGACACTTGTTGAGAGGGGAGTGCCTGATAAAAGACGCCTTGGAAGGTCTAGTTTGTGGTAGGAGAATAAGAGGAAGAAGGAGGTGCAAAATTGTAGACAACATCAAGGAAGACGGCAACTGCATTGTCATTAAGAGAAAGGCAGAAGGTAGATGAGCACGAAGAGCAGCCAACTGAAAACCTGTCAGAGGACAGAAAACTGATGATGATGAGAGAGAAAGATATAGAATTTATAAGCTATATGCAAGATATTTCGGATGAAATGGAGAATGGAAGCCACAATCGTTGTAAAACACTAGATCTTCCAAAGCCTTTTGACACAGTAGACCATAAAATGATGCAATTCAAGGTAATAACTATAGTAGTGGAAGAATAATTGATTTGCTACATAGTAGAAAAGTAAAGCAAAAGTTAGGGTATAAAATACAGTATTAGTGGAAGTAAAAAAGTGGAGTGCTACAGAATAGCGTATTGGGTATGTTGCTATTCGTTATTTTAATGAATGATTGTGTTGATGGTTTACTATCAGAAGTTAAATTGTTTGCAGATGACATAATGAAAATTAATAGCATCAAAACCGTTGAAGACTGTGAACAGCTGTAGGTTGATCTGGACAGCAGGGCCGCATATAAGCATAGGCTACATAGCTGTAGCCTAGGAGCCAGCACCACAAAGAGGGGGCACGCACCAGTACCCGAGCCCCTGCCAGGGCCAACAGTAGAGGTAAAAAAAGGGTCGGAGGGGTCACTGACGACAGGGGGGACCGCACCACATGTATTGCCTTGCAGCCTGCTGGACAGGATATCTAGCTGTGCAGGTGAACATGGAATGAAGACAAATTCTACGAAAAGTCAGCTTATTAGGTATACATATAAAAAACTAAAGTTAGATTATGATTATAAGGGGGGAATTAGTTCCTTGTTAAAGGCTTGAAATGTAAATATTGTGGCATAACATGTAATAACAAGCTCAACCAGGCAGGATATATTGGAAGGAACAAAGAAAAAGGTTTCAAAATCTTTGTTGGAGAGAATGATGATGGAATGTACCAGAGAAGTAAGGGAATTGGTTTACAAAACTTTATTATTTATAATATTATTACTCTGTAATTCACTAAAAGTCGGTGGGCGGAGGGTACAATGCATTGCAAGAGAATTGGTGAATAATTTACCAATACGGTATCTGAAAGAATTTTAAGATATAGTAGCAGAGAACAAAGTAGGTGGGAAAGCAACTCGGATAATTTACTGTGTAGGGTAATTTCTCACGGAACAAGCGCTCCTATTGATCAAATCAAAATAAATTTTGTCACAAATAAACGTAATAACTATAAGGTTTACACATAAATGGGTCAAAAATATGATTTGTCTGACCTCACCTGACCGCTAGTGTGAATGCTACTCACGAAATCCTGGATCGTGAGACGACCTGATTGCTAGCGTGAACCGACATTTATCCAGCTACCTTTGATTCAACCAAATTACAGTCCACTGTGGTTACAAAAAGCTAAGCTGATTAACAAGTTTTTGTTTTAAGTCATACTTAATGACATCAGCGTAGCCAGAGAAAGGAGATAGAAAGACTCAAATGAGCCCGTTAGTGTTTCTGCCCAGTATACGGCGTGACAGACTGAGCAGGCCAGGCTGCATCCACTGTCCCATACATTCAGAATGTACCACCACACAGCAGAGAAAACGCCACTGACGACAAGTAGTGAAACACTAGCCAAACTTCATTACCGATCGTTTCCAGATTTTCGAAGATCACAATAACTGTTGCAGAACTGATTCAGGCAGACTGTTTCATGGATTTTTTGTGTACACAACTTGCATTTTTTCTATAAACCCACATTTTGGAGTAGAACGATTCTCAGAACGCTCAACATATTGCATGATATAGGGCGTTCGCCGGGAAACGCAACCCACTGTTAGCGCTACAAGGAGAAAACTGCTCCCGGCGAGCGAGCGCTCAGTTTCCGGTATTGTTCGACCGTCGGCGCGGACTATTTCATAATAATTACGCTTCATAAACTTGTGTGCTAAGCATTTAAATGTGACGTAATTCATTAGCTTACCTTATAAAAGATGCTGGAAGTGTTGACCCTCTGTGTAATGCACATTTCACATCTTCTGAACATATTTCGAGACACACGCTGCCCTAACTGACTTAATGATTTTTTGGGTGACTGTTCTAGTCGAAAAGCGATATCGTCAATTTCTCCTCTGTGAGAATACGGTTGACCGACAGTCTCTTTTTGTTAAAAAATTAACCCGTTTCTCTTACTTTTTTAACCAGACGCAGAATTGTTGATTTAGCTGGCAGTAAAGCGCCAGGAAATTCGCGACGAAATTTACTGCGACACTTTTAAACGACTTCTTCTTCACATATGTATCGTAGAGAAATATTCTTTGTTGCAAACTGTAACGTACCATAATTTTACTCACACTCAAACACGGTACAGATTATAAGAGTATGAATCCCAAACCAGCCAACCGCAAAGAAACGTTTATTCACAACACTGATTAATAAGAAACTGAAGTCACAAACTATCTACAATGCAAAGAAAACCGTTCTTAACAATGTAAGGGTCGCTGCACTGCACTGTTGGGCAGCGGAGGTGTTAAACAGTGCGGTGATTCACGGTGCCGTGTGGCGGAAACTGCTGGCTAGACTGACCGAGCAAGTTGCCGACGGCAACAGACTGGGAGGGTAGCGTTTTCCGGCGAACGCCCTGTATAATGTTCGATTGTGAAGTAGTATTTTTAACAGATATCAACAAGCTTACAACATGCACTGGGCTACCAGTGGAGCTACTAACTCAACGTCAGCAATAAGGACCAGACCACAGTCGCTCCTCAAACGAGAAATCAGGTCCAGGTGATTACAGTCAGTTTCAATCGTGTAAGTTATGAATTCTGGTCATATATCGCACATTTACTCCGTTTCCACTCTTCACAAAAAAAAAACAAAAAAATATCGCAAATCAGTATCATAGTCAGTCTGGACGATGCAAGTCCCCAGCTTCCTGCTGCCTCTGCTATTCCTGGGACCTGGGACCCATCCTTCACCAGCTTATTATGAGCAGAAACACAGAGACTTGCCCAAAGCGCTGATGATGTACATTAGCCTTTAGTCAGTCGTTCGCGTTTGATTAAAGATGCATATATATCGACGTCGAGCTCATTTGAGGCGAAAGGGACTGGAGACAAGGACTGATTTGTGAAACCATGTACTTGTAAAACCGAAATCTAGATGGCGGACGGGGCAAAGGGATGACCAACTTTCCTCTGACACAGTGCTTCAACATCACTGGAGCCACACTTATAAACTAGTAAAGTGAATATGCTCATGTTGTCTTGCGACCTGGGAACAATTCAGATTGGCAGCGCATCCCAACTCTGTAGTGACTGGACCCACCGTTAAGCGTATAATCCCAACCGAGGAACGTCCTGGTCGATAAATCATTTAAAAAATCCCAAGCTCTACCGGGATATTAATCAGGGACCAGAAACTTCGAAAACAAACTCCTTAATCACTAAGCTACCATAATGCTCGGATTTCCATTAGTTAAATATACTGGGAACTTGCCGTTGCCAAGCAGACCTGAATATTTTAACTCGAATCTCGTGAATGGTATTAAGTTATCTTTTTCATCACACTCCAATAAGAGCAGCTACACTAAACTGCAGGAAATGTAACAAGTTCTGTACGGAAAAAAAAACTTTAACGAACCCCATTGTAATGAATGTGCCGATCTTGGATTGCCAATCAGAAAAAGGAAAGGAATATTATTAGATTTCATTAAATCTGTGAGCTTAGTTACGGTGAGAGAGCTGGTTCCCAGATGCCAGCACTTCACTTCAAGGCAATGAGAGCTGAAGCAATGTATGGTTCTCTCTCTCGTAGCATGAGATATACATACGTTACAAGTTCCTTTCAGTCAGCACTGAGTACGTGGAATTGCTTGTCTCACTGTGACATTCCAATACCAAATACAGACTCGTTAAGATCTTCAATTCTAAGTTAACACTTAAAAATCTGATATTATAAGCTTTTTAGCTAAAGACAGACAGTCATTCCTTCAAGTCACTCATTTCAAAGGATAGTTCCTGTGCAATTAGTAGGGGAATTGTTAATGCGTATGTTTATAGAACAAATAATAGGTTTAATGTCTTGTGTCATCGTGATTTAAATCCTAATGTGTGCTATGCAATGTTCTTATGTTTTCATCAAGCAATAGAATAAACATAGAGCTTACTGAATAAGTGTGTTTCCCTTTATGAATATGTCATTAGTTAAGAATTAAAGTATTACAATGTAATCGTGTTACGAATTGTCCACTAAGTGATGAATCCTGTTAAACGGCGCTAGCAAAACGGGACAGTTACTTAACCTTTACCTAGTATGCTTGTCTCAAAGCAAGTGTTAGGCATATTACTTCGCTTTAATCGGTTCAGCTTGACTGTAGAAGCACATTAAACTAGTTTTCCCAACATATATAAGACCAAAAGCTAACTGCAGTCTTGTTGAGAAACCCACGTTATTAGGTGGATTAGCCGCCATATTCGGTACAATACTGTTATCAGTACCAATGGGCCAACTAAACACTTTATAGTACTTTAACTTTTCTCCTTCAAATTATTGTAGCCATGGTAATAACCAAATGTTATTTATATATTTTTTGGCAAACATTGAGAAATTTATGCCGACTAACTTCGGTTAAGATATGCAGCAAGCCAATATCTAAAGCTGACCTTTGCTAAAACCTTAAATCATGCAACACCATGATTTATTGGAATATAAGCTGTCTGTTCCGTTGTTACCAACTACCGTGAGCAAAATACAAGCTGGCACTGGATTTCAGGCACAAGGGTGTGGGAAGATTCTCTTTTTTAGGTAAGGGTGTCAGGGATTGGAATGAGTTACCAAGAGAAATGATGAATAATTTACCGAAAACTTTTAATGAATTTAAAGATAAAATTTGTAGACGGCAAATATAGGTGGATGCAGGATAGTGGGAAGATGGGTGTGTAGGGAAATTGCCACCGGAGCCTGTGCTCCATTGCAATCAAAATTTAATTCAATTTAATACACCAAAAACAGTGTCAACTAGTGTTATGATTGTTGTATGCCATATGCTTCTAGCAGAAAACAGAGTTAATAGCATTTCAAACTTTTGCCACAAATACAATGAATTTATTTTTTCCTTTAATCAAAATAATCTCCCACTCAAATTGTTTAAAATTTTTAATTTAAATTAGCTTACCAAACGAAAAGGATCATCTGAGGGCTTGAAAGACCAGATCGCATCGACATTCGTAGCGAACGCTTCCAGAAGATAAGGGAAAATATGCCTCAACATTACAGGGACCTATCGTCCAAATGAAAATGTTCTAATGAACAATAAATTAGATGTTTTGCTTTGTGTGCACTTGAAAGACGTGAAGAAAGTTTTAAAAGATTAATTAAGACGCATGAATACTAATCAAAAACCTGCCAGCCCCGTACATGAATTGATACAAATTGTTTAGAGGGAAACTTTTAAGTGAAATCTGTAATGCTAATAAAAAGTAAGGACTAAATACTTCTAATTAAATAATCTATGATAAATATTTCTTGCATTAAACAAAAAGACATAGAATAATAAATTAAATAATTAAAAAACTCTACTCAAAAGGTTAAAAAACGAACCTCTTTAACAACAATGATTTTAATTGCCGTGGAGATAAATAAATATTAGTTTTCTTCTCTTATAGTTTTACGCTTCGTCGATGTCTAGACCGGGGAAAGGACTGAGGGCAAGAAACAGGAACGATTACTGAATTGGCCTTTTGAAAGAACCATCTCAGCATTCGCCTAGAATGAGTTCTGAATTATTAATGGCCAAATGAGGATTCGAACCCGCGTCCTCCAGAATGCGAGGTCAGAGCGTTATCCACTACCCTCGATTGTATTATAAATATTCCTTCAATTTATTTATAAGAGGAATACTTACCCCTATTGTCATTATGTAATTGCTTATCAATTGTTACAAGCGTGTGTGCACTATAAGTATACATATAATATCTATGTCAAATTCACAAGTTAGCCGATGTAAAAAATAGCGCCTGTTATGTGGCCGAGGGTAATGGACCAATTACCGATATATTAGCCACAGTCACAGACGCAGCCAGGATTAACGAGTGGTAGGCCGGAGGTAATATTACACTTACTTGTGGTTGTTGATGTACGGCAGCTCCGCGCTCCAGTCTTCCGGTACAGCTGCAATAGTTAGGGAGAGCTCTGACTATTCTAAATGTAGACCAGCGGGTTGTATACTTAGAAGACAACCAGTAGTTTATTGCCACAGTGTTTGCCAAGTACAGCGTGGTTGCGTCAAGCAGAGTCCACGCAGCAGTTAAAATAATGGCAAGTTGACTTACAGCAATTGCGACGGTGGCTGGCTGGCTTCGGGGGGCGGCGGAGTGGGCGGACCGGCGCAGAGACGGCGCGTGGTGGTGTTGAACTTGCCCCGAGGCTCCAAAATCCGGGGTTTATATAGCGGATCGTCGCGTGTCGTCACTCGCGATTTTTCCAGAACATTCGGCTCGGGCAACGTCCCGCCGACGCCAAGTATGTCACAGAATTGCTGACGCCCGGTCAATGACCAGCTAGCTCGGCCGATCGACAGCGATCGCTCGCCTCGGCGCGCCTTAATTCTTTATTCCATTTACCATAAATATATTAACAAAATGCCCTTTACACTCGCCTCCTCCCCAAGCCAGCTTGTGTCCTCGCAAGCTTAGTAGTGGATCAAGTAAGCTATTAACTATACAAGCTCAGTCGTGGACTGCTGCTATCGGCTCACAGAGTTATAAGAACAGTATTTTATACTCAAATATTGTTGTGACGCGACGTCCATTCCCTGTGGTAAACAACCAGATATTAGTACATTTCCCGAGTCTATAGTTTACACAATTTGAATTACATTGTACACATTACTGCATGGTTGTCTCAGTATCTTTGTTAGTTGTAGCACTGTAGTGGCTTTAGGCAACGTAACTAGAATTTCAGAAGCAGTAGGAATTACAGGCTCTACATTAAATTTTGCTACACTTTTAACATGATTTGTACAAATACAGTGCTAATATAATCACAAATGAAGCAATTGCGATAGTGGATAAACTTATAGAAGTAACAATGGTTTTATGCTTAGCTTGGGCTAACACTTGAGTTTCCACGGTAGCTAACATATGGTTATACTTAATTGCATCTCGTGCTTGCGTCAGGTGTTTAGTTAGCTCAGCAGTTAATATAGTCGGGTTTGTTTGGTTTAGCTCAAAGAGTTTGGAACTGTGATAGATTCCTACGCTGAAGGTTGGCAATACATAATTTGGAAAGGTTATATTACTATGGATAGCTATTCTATGTGTTACAGGTATAATGAAATCTTGTCCAGTAAACTGGCAATGGGTTGCATTTTTAATGATTCCGCTGCCCGAGAGAGTAAGTTTACTATCAGTCTGATTCATATGCTCATCCCAACAGGTTGCTAGTACAGTATAAGGTCGTGGCATGGTAAACAGCCAACTACCGTGCATGGCAGCTACAAAAGGTCGATCAAGTGTCAGAATTTCTCGTTGGCAGTGGTCAGAAAAACTATTATTTAAAAGCATGGAGGTTTCACAATTTGGAGAATTTGTGTCGTGCAAAGTGAACAATGGACAAATAGTAATCACTGAACGTTTGCATTTATCAAGTTCATTCTTATTTAATACCGCATAAGATCTCTGGGTTTTACTTAGCAATAATACATCATGGGTTTTCCATTGGATATAATATCCAGTTTGCTTCCATAGACTGGGAATGCATGAATTGAATAGTGAGAGAGTATCGAGTCTGCGGTTCCAATGGGTACATCTACTACAACTCTTAAATTTTCTCCCATTAAACTACATTAACTGTGGAAACTTGATAATAACTGTAAATATTTTCTAGTGCAAGGGAACAACATGAAAGAGCCGATTGGAAGACTCCTCTGGATTAACTGTAAGTGCTGCAAGTAAACCTTTGGACTCAGTAACACATCACTTAGTTTGCCGTTAGTGGCCTGTATAAGGGCTATTCTTAACCTCGTTAGCTCTGTCCTAGTGTTCGTGACTGCTAATACCAATTGTTGTAAAATTTGTGTGCTGTATAATTGTCGTGCGAAAACCTTCTCCAACTCCTTGAGATTCTGTTTCATGGCTGTTTGCAATTCTGATGCTTTGTCCATGAAAGTACGTGCTAACCGATCAATTATGTAGGTATTATTAGTTACAGAATCTTCGATGTTTTTCAACATTAAAATTTGTTTTGAAGAACTAATCTGCAAATTGTCGGATGTTTGTTCTAGGCTAGCTATCCGTGTACTGAGGTGGTGATAATCCTGTTCATTCAGCGTACCGAAAAGTTTACGTAATACAATACCTCCTACCCCGATCAAAGCACGTTTCGACCTGGAGTTCTCCTTGGGAAGCAAGTCTACAAGGTTCTGGAACTCCTCCCTCAACGAAGCATATAATACTTTTAAACTGGCAGCTATGGTATGAGTGATGTCATCATCAAATGAGGGTATCTGGTGAAAAGCAGACTCTAAAGAGCTAAAGATCTCTTGCAACTGTAAGCTGTGATTGCGTATTTCCTCGACATTAATTTCGGCAAGAATGGTCCAGTAAGAACTTGAGGTTACAAGGTCTGTTTCCTTGGCAAAGACAATTCCATTACTGAGTGATGTGACTTCATACATGTAAATGGGTTGGACGATGGCGCACAGAGTTAGCAAAGCTAATAACTGAGTCACAGAATACATATTTCTAACGGAATTATGTACACTTAGATGAGTGGTTAAAATCCTATTGTCTCTTAAAATATAATTATCTACTCCCTGAAAACTACTGTTGAATTATCCCTATGGAAGTAATTGTGATTCCCTTATGTTAATAAATTCTACAATCCTACTTAAGCTACTGGTATTCTACGATACTTATTCCGACACAAGTGGGTCGTCGCTCGTCGGCCTTGCGTCGTCAGCGCTGACCGAAGCGTCCCTTTAACTCGTTCTGGTCACGCGCGGCCGCCGCTCCGCCTGGAGAGTAAGTTACGAGCGACAGAGTTTATTTACAACTACAAAATTCCCTAGCACTATCGTACTAAGGGGAGCAGAGCTCTTTCTTATACATATATGCATTATACATATGACATGGTTAATTTTTCATGCTCAATAGTCCTCTGAACTGAACAACAATTAATCAAAATCTCCCAGGCTGAAGGCCGTGGTTCGGCCGACGCACTCCGTTCCCCGGCGGGTCTCCCGCGTGCTGAAAGGAAGCAGAATTAGTACCGAGAATTACTACTAGCTTACATAATTAATTCATTTCCTACTTCTTAGACTATAAGAGTGACTAGCTTCGTTGCGAGCTGTGGCCCGCTTATCTCGCTGTTCTCGCGGCGCGGTCGGATGGTTTTTCGGCCGCCCCGTCGGTTCCATTCCTCGAGCTGTTCCTAAGGTTATAGGGCGTAGTTTTTCGCTTACCTTGAGAAGGCCCCGGCTGTGGTGTTTGCTTCGCCTGAACGGGAGGGTCCGGTGGAAGATCTTGCCCCCCACCTGACTGATTGTTACGAGGTTTCCGCCAGATGTATGGCTTAACGCGATTCTTGTGAACTATGGCTTCTCTATCAGGAAGTTTTAGTTTGACATTCACCGGACTTGGTAGGCCAATGACCTCCCATGGCCCAGACCACGAAATATTGAATTTGGAACAACTACCTGGTTTCCTAGTTGGTTTGTTCAATAAAACGAAAGAACCAATCGCGATTTCTTGGGGTCTCGCTCTTTTATTGTATTCCTTCGCCTGTGATTCAAATGCCTTTGAATTATTTTTACGTACAGTACTCCAAATCTTCTTTAATTTATGGGCTAACCCTTTTACCTCCGGACTGGTGACTTCCTTAGGTATAGGGAAAATTGTAAAAGGCGAATTCATTTCCCTGCCATATAGAATTTCAAAGGGTGTGTGTTTGGTCGAAGTATGAATTCTACAATTGTACGCCGAAACAATATATGGGAGAATTTTTGGCCAGTTATTTTGTGATTTATTTATATAGCAACTGAGGGACTTAATAATGGTTCTGTGACATCGTTCCGCTAGGCCGTTACAAGCAGGCCACAGTGGAGAGGTACTAAGCTTCTCTATCCCTAACAATTTGCATACCTCAGTGAACAGGGTGGACATAAATTACTACCCCTGTCTGAAAGGGCTGAAATCGGAGAACCGTACTTTAGGATCCAATGTACCACAAACGCGTTGGCTATAGTACTAGCGAGCTGGTCTTTCATCGGTATCATGACTAAGTACCTGGAAAAAGCGTCAATTATAGTCAAGACATAAGCGTAACCTTCCTCGCTCCTGGCGAAAGGGCCGACTACGTCTAAATGTACTCTTTGGAAGGGAGCAGAGGTCTCAGGTAAGGGTTGGAGCTTTTCTCTGTGCTTTGTTTCCCCCGCTCTGGCACTGCAGGTGTGACAACTCCGCACATAATCGCGAATATCCCGTTTTCGTGACGGCCACCAGAACTGTTTAGCGATGTTTCTATTAGTATTTTTGACACCGCAATGACCGCCCAAAACACTGTCATGATACAGTCTCATTACCGTCTCCCGCAGCGCCTTGGGTACCGCTACCCGCTCGCCTTGCCGCGTCAGTCGGTAGAGAACGTCGCCCCTGATGACGAAGCGCTTCTGCCCGCGCCACCGCTCGCACTCCATATCTCTGGATTGCTCGATCGGAAGCTCGGCCAGCGTAGGCGATTGTTGACCTATTGCCCGAATTTTCCTACTCAAACTATCTGCATTACCTAAGTCCTTCCCCCGTCTGTGTATCACGGTATAGTCATATTCAGACAGCAATAGAGCCCAACGCATTAATCTACTCGATGGATCCTTGTGGTTTAATAACCAAGTAAGGGCAACGTGGTCTGTGATGACCTTGAATGGCCTCCCCCAAAGGTAACACCGGAAATGCTTAATACTCCATACTAAAGCAAGCATTTCACGATGTGTCGTACTGTATCGACTTTCTGCTGGGGTTAATTGCCTTGACGCGAAGGCCACAGGTTTCTCGACGCTATCGACGACTTGCGCCAAAACAGAGCCAATGGCTACTTCACTGCAATCCGTAATTAACAAGAATGGCTTACTGAAATCGGGAAAAATTAAAATAGGGTGTGAGGTTAAACATTCCTTCAAGGTTTCCATAGCCTTGGCACATTCTGCTGACCATTCAAATTTTACTCCCTTGCATTGCAGTTTAGTTAAAGGTTTGGCAATGTGAGCGTAATCTTTAATGAATTTACGGTAATAATTTGCTAGCCCCAGAAAGGATTGTAATTCCTTTACATTCATGGGGGGGGAAATTCCTTAACTGCCGAAACTAGTCTAGGATGAGGCCGTACTCCATCCCGCGAAATCATATGCCCCAGATATGCTAATTCAGATTTTACAAAATGACATTTTTTGAATGACAGTGTCAGATTAGCCCCGCGCAGCCTCTCGAGTACGCTTCTGAGGTGCTGAAGGTGTTCTTCGAAGGTTTTTGAGTAAATTATTAGGTCATCTAGATACACCAACCCGTAGCTAGGCTTAATATCTTTGAGTAAAGCGTCCATAAAGCGCTGAAACGAAGATGGAGCGTTACGCAAGCCGAAACTCATTTTTTTGCATTCAAAATGGCCATTCGGTGTTGAAAAACCCGTTTTTGGAACGTCATTTTTCGCGACCGGAATTTGATGGTAACCAGACTTTAAATCTAGGGTTGAAAAGTATTGGCAATTCCCCAAGTAGTCTACTGTTTCGGTAATGTTGGGAAGGGGGTATACGTCAGGTATTGTAACTTTATTCAGTAAACGGTAATCCACGCAAAAACGGTATCGGGTCTCTCCGTCCTCCCCCTTTTTGCAGACAAGAATCGCTGGCGCGCTCCACGGTGACGAGAATGTTGAATTATATCATCCTTAAGCTGTTGTTCAATAATATCATCCATAATTTTCCGTTGGTGAAAAGGTACGCGATATGGCTTACAATATATCGGCCTTGCATCCCCTGTAGGAATGCGATGTTCCACCAAATCGGTAGTAGTTAAGGCCTGCTTAGGCGCAAACAGGTTATATATTCCTCCAACAATGATTTCATTTTTGTTCGTTGTTCTTCCGGCAGGTGCTCGAGTTTACTAGAAAAGTCGAGCATAGGCTCCATACTATTGGCCCGTACCTGCTTAACACATTCGTCATTTAACGTAACCTCTGCATGAGTATCTTCTTGCACAAAATCTCTGTCATTTACTACTGAACACGCGCGATTAAACAATTCCTTGGTACCTCTACAGGACCGTTTCCAAAATTTTCCAGTATCACAGGAACACTCTTCCTTTCGTTATGTGTTTCTACTTCACAAATACAACGTTTAACATACACCTTCCTTGGGTCTAGGAAATCATTTACCGGCAAGGAATCAACCAATAGTATTGATCCCGGCTCTGCCTCCATTTCCTTAGACAATGGTAAATGCAGAACCTTGCCTGATGATCCCGGAATTGTAAACGCGGCATTGGACCTCACGTTTGACTGCTGTACCCGACCAATGGGGTGGGTGACGTCATTCCCTCCCCTAGGGTACGTTTTTGAGTCTTTGAGCGCCAGTTGGAAGGTTTCATTAAAATGATCCCTTAACCTAATCGAGCACTCTGCAACGTCCAACACTGCCCGGTATCGCTTTAGAAAATCATTCCCTAGGATTCCATGATATTTTAGGCCCAAGTCTGGAACTATATACATTGTTGCCTTGAATTTCCCCTTACCTACAGACAAATCAACTTCTTTAGTACCTAGAACCGGAATTTCATGACTTAGATTCACGCCCGTAAGTCTACAATTCGGTGGCCTTAGGTTTTGCTTACCACACACCGACACACTTAAAAGACAACACTCAGCACCAGAATCAACCAAGAGACGACAACACTTACCTTGTATGTAGGCTGTCAAGACAAGATCTGAACCATTGACCCCCGAGTCGTCCTGTTTACAAGTTACAGGAACGTATTTCACCCTACTGGGTGGCCTATCGGGGTCGCACTGGCCACCCTGTTCTAGTTTTCCTGCTTTTCTACATTGTTGCAAGTGGAACTGCCCTCCCCCTCGTCCTTAAGGGTGTCTTTATTTCCGCCGTTCTGATAATTACTCACCTTGTCATTATTTCTGCCTGAAAATCCCCTGTTGCCATCGTTATTGCGAAAGCCGCGGTTATAGTCACTCCTTCCCTGACTTTTACAATGACAGGTAGGACAAACTGATTGATACATACCTCCTTGGTTCGTTGCTGGCCCACTGGAATGAGGACTCCACTTACTTGAATTTTGCCTAGATCTATTGGGACAATTAGCTCGTATATGACCGTAATTTCCACAGGCGTAACAGGTGATCATTTTTTGAGTATGAAAGACCTCTTTGACATGCCTCGTCTTTACTTCCCCCGATGATTTACCCTTAACTTGTTCAAATAATAAAGCATATTCACACGCCTCATCAAAACTTTGCGGTCTTTTCAATGAAAGAAACTCACTCAATTCCTGACTTACTCCAGAGAGAAATATATCTAATAGCCTTAAATCAGCTTCTTCTGTGAGGACTTTGTCCCTCTCAACCTCCCCAGTTAGCTCAAAAGTCTGGCTATTTACAAATTGAAGCCTGTCAATGAAATCAGGTAAACTTTCGCCTGCTTTCCGTTTCATATTCCTTAATTTTTCCCTATAGAATCTTGCACTAACCCTTGGTTCAAATCTTTTAATTAACTCTTCTTTCAATCCCTCAAAACTATTTATACCCCTGCAATTTTCACTATACATTACATGTCGGTAAGCTGCCCCATCCAAGCGATTTTTCAAAATTTTCAATTTAACATCTGAAGGTAATGAAATTAGATCGAATACATTTTCTAATTTAGAGAAAAATAGTTTCACTTCCTCCCCTTCAGCCCCGCTGAAGCTAACCCCATGGGACAACAGAGTGGTGGCCAATTGAAGGTTTTTCGCGTCATAATTTGCTAGGCTCGTCTGAGTAGCTAGATTATGCATTTTTGCATCTAGATCTTCGATAGCTTCTTGGACCGAAGTGTCGCTTGTTAGCAGTTCTAGTTTCCGGCATAATGTATAAGAGAGCTCAACTCACCTTACTTTAAATGCTGGAAGCCGCTCCGCCGTCGAAAAATCGCTCCTCAGACGCGCGTAGCTCCTCGTTGACAGCTGCACTGGCAGCAATGGCGACGACAGGATCTGCAGTTGACTGGCCGGCCGCTGAGTACGCCGCAAGCCGCTTGGTGCCGCTACCGTCGTGGCGATGACCAGCGATGAACCTGCACAGCCGCTCCGCGGTTGTCTGCCGCTGAATAAATTGTTTAATGCGATGTTTAATGCCTTTCCCAGCCAGCCAGAACCCGCTTTAGTCAGAGCTTATTTTACCTTCCCGGCCTTTATTAATACCACCGATTATTCTTTGCTCTCGGCTTCCAATATGTCTTCTTCTTTCTTCTTCAAGGACCGTGGTCGTATCTCACTTGCTTGACACCAGTGTAGCACCTGCTATGTGGCCGAGGGTAATGGACCAATTACCGATATATTAGCCACAGTCACAGACGCAGCCAGGATTAACGAGTGGTAGCCGGAGGTAA
Source organism: Vandiemenella viatica (assembly GCA_031002005.1). NCBI lineage: Eukaryota > Metazoa > Arthropoda > Insecta > Orthoptera > Morabidae > Vandiemenella > Vandiemenella viatica. The sequence goes on along the minus strand of JARYHS010013466.1, from coordinate 30,271 downwards.
TATTACACTTACTTGTGGTTGTTGATGTACGGCAGCTCCGCGCTCCAGTCTTCCGGTACAGTTGCAATAGTTAGGGAGAGCTCTGACTATTCTAAATGTAGACCAGCGGGTTGTATACTTAGAAGACAACCAGTAGTTATTGCCACAGTGTTGCCAAGTACAGCGTCGGTTGCGTCAAGCAGAGTCCACGCAACAGTTACTAAGATAATGGCAAGTTGACTTACAGCAATTGCGACGGTGGCTGGCTGGCTTCGGGGGGGCGGCGGACGTGCGGCGCAGAACGACGCAGAGACGGCGCGTGGTGGTGTTGAACTTGTTGCCCCGAGGCTCCAAAATCCGGGGTTTATATAGCGGATCGTCGCGTGTCGTCACTCGCGATTTTTCCAGAACATTCGGCTCGGGCAAAGTTCCCGCCGACGCCAAGTATGGTCACAGAATTGCTGACGCCCGGTCAATGACAGCTAGCTCGGCGATCGACAGCGATCGCTCGCCTCGGCGCGCCTTAATTCTTTATTCCATTACCATAAATATATTATTACAAAATGCCCTTTACACCTTCCAGGTATTTTCTCTAGTCCCAATGACATCTAACTTAAGTCGTTCCATCTCCCTTTTTAATTTTTCTAACCTACCTGCCCTATTCAGACTTCTAACATTTCTCGCTCCTACTCGTAGAATGATTCTATCCATTGTTGTGACTCCTCCCTGAGCAGTCTGCACCTGTATATCAGATCGGGGGGGGGGGGGCGGGGTGATTTTACCTCTGGAACATTTTACCCAGGAAGAAACCATTATTCTATTTGTAATTTAAGAGGATTACATATCTTTGGGATACCCTTAGGGTCTTTAATCTAATGGCTTCCTGTTTCCAGGAATAATTGATTATTTCTAATTTATCCTCCTTTACCGGATTTTAGTCACCGGAGCCTCATCTGTGCTCCACTTGAAGGAGAGATTGACATTTGGTAGGAAGCAGCTAATAACCAGTACATCCCTGTTACAATTTATAATTAGAATATTACTGATCCAGTAAGCATTTAGCTTTTTTTATTACTGTGTATATATTTTTCTACATACAGTGGATAATTATGGAGTTGATTATAAACAATTCTTTTATTAATACCCGGTATGGCAGAGGCTTCTTTCAGATACTTATGAAATTATATTTCACTTTAGACTATTGTTATACAGAATTAGAATAAAAAGAGCTGCTTGGACTAAGGATCATTTGAAATGATTTCCTGAAACACTGTGGAATTTAATTTGAGCAGATTACTAAACTGAATTTATTTAATTCCTATAGTATTACACAGTACACAGTTTCATTACAGGATATGTGGATCCTTAAATCAAAATATAGTGTCCTATACTTAAATTAATAGACAGTCAGGTTTCGTGCTAAGTACACACAAAAAAATTGTGAAATTCCCCTTGATAACAACTGATCTTTAATTATAATGTGGCTGAGTGTAATAGTATGATATGTTTATATAAACTATGATTAGCACATTTGATTATTAATAACTTTTAGTTTCATTTATACCAGGTGTCTATAGTGAAGCAGTATCTAGCTAGTGACTGACATCATTTATCTCATAATGTTGACAGCTGAATTCTCAGATGTGCTTTGGTTGATATATAGTGGCTAGAAAAGATTGATTCTAAAGGTCTGAAGACGGTTTAAACCAGAAATTATAATAGATCTGTATTGATCATTGGTAATTATAGATATAATATGCCACTGTCATCAAGGCAGCATAAATGAAATGAAACTAATAACAGTTAGTGTCCATATTGAGAAAACACCATACAAATTAATTTGAGGGAAAACATTCCAGTTCCCAGTACTAAGTATAGCTGATTGGGTAATTTGCTCATATATTCTAAGCAGTTAAGCTTTGATTTTGAGAACTTGGCCACCTGGCAGGTTAGAAAGGTACAAGGCATTTGGAATGTCTGGTACTTATGTAGAAGATGGCATGGGAAAACTATATCCCCGAAATATCATGCAGAAACAGAGTGTTCACAGGGCATGTTACCGTAAAGCATTGTATTAATACTCTACACTATAAAAGACTTTATTGAAAAGAGTTATATTACAATGTAATACTGGCATAAACTTATTAATTAATAATCTTTAAATACAGCATAATACACTTAAAATATAATCTCATTTATTAAAATCATTTCAGTGATCCTAATATTTATTTGTATTACAGGCTATTTACAATGTAAGAGTTGTAACAACACAATCTATAGTGTTATTAGAATATATTATATTCTATAGCAAATTCACTATGCCTTATGTTTTTGTTAGCTGTTATAACTCAATAATTACTCAGGCTGTTTCTGCTTTTGCTGCCTAATCATTTAGAGATACATTAAAACAATTTATGCAATTATAATGCACTATAAAAACTAAAATCTTGCCAACTGAGATGGTACTAAAATAAATGACTTTGATCTCTGTATGCTTGATCAGCATATTCAATGAAGTGATTGAATTTTTGCTGCACAGAAGTTCAAATTAAATTTATTGAATAACTAAACTATTGTACTGCATAACGGAAGTAATACAAACTACAAATAATGATATTAAACCTAACATAGTGATCCTAGTTTGTATATAGAGTTTATGCCATTTTAACATTAAATCTTATATTTACAAGAGGATGTTAGTATATCTGAGATTAATATACGTTGACACTATTTGACCAATCATGATGAAAGTTGACACATGCATTTCTTTTTTATAGAGAAGGTTTATGACCAAAAAATTTAAAAAAAACCACTCCAACCCCCTTTTTACAACCCTTATTTTTTATACAATATACCACTTTTTATGTGATTTTGTTGGAACCTTGTACACGTATATACTTCAAAATAAAGAGAAAAACCCAACTCCTCTCCCCCTTTACATCCCCTCGCAGTTTTATCAATGTTCTTTACACAAAGCTACAGTCGACACCTGTTTGACAGATTGCCATGAAAGTTTGCATGTATATGTATTTTTCATGGAGAAGTTTTCTAACAGAAACCACTTCCTTTTCCCTTTTAACACCCCTGATTTCTTATGTAAACCCACATTTTTTTATCCGATTTTGATGAAACTTTGCATATATACTTTAAAAAGAAAGAGAAAAATACCTGTCCACATTAGTTTTACAAAAACCAAATCTCTCTCCCTCTTTCCATTCCTTAATTATTGTCAATATTCTTTATACAAAGCTACAGTTTATATTTGATTTTGAAGGAATTTTGCACACTTTTACAGGATGATTATAATTAAAGTTTAAGTTTCAAAATGCTCTTAAAAACGAACCGCTGATTAGAGTGACATCAAAATTGAACAGCGTATTTTTTCAACAGCTTACTCAAGCTTGCTAATCAACTATTTTTATATATGATTACAACATGATCTATAGATAAAGGGAATAGAAAAGTAATGCCAAATACATGAAAACTATAAAATAATAATACTTCATATCTTGGAGCTGCAGGCTGTAAGTGTGTAAATACAAGTTCTTTTAATATTATATATAGCTTATTAGAAACCTTTTCTGCGATTTTCGAATAACCACTAGTTATTAACTATAGGAATGGTATTATGCTAAATTTACCAATGTTACTTTGTTTCTAGGTATCATCAAGTAATTCCTACTCATGATCTGCAGCAGCCTTACACTTCCGAAATATGTGGGGAGCCTTTTGTGAATTCTGACATCCTAATAACTCATAAAAGAATCCATAAGAAAGACCGGCCTTATGCTTGTGAAGTTTGTGGGAAATGTTTTACTGCTATTACTAACCTTGCAAAACATAAAAAAAATCATAAAGGTGAGCGGCCTATCTCTTGTGAAATTTGTGGAAAAACGTTTACACAGGCTAATGACTTAGTAGTACATAAAAGAATTCATACAGGTGAGCGGCCTCACTTTTGTGAAATTTGTAGAAAATCGTTTACACAGGCTAGTAAGTTAGTAGCACATAAAAGAATTCATACAGGTGAGCGGCCTTATGGTTGTGAAATTTGTGGTAAAACGTTTACACGGGCTGATCACTTAGTAGTACATAAAAGAATTCATACAGGTGAGCGGCCTTATGGTTGTGAAATTTGTGGGAAAACATTTACATGGGCTAATTGCTTGGTAGTACATAAAAGAATTCATACAGGTGAGCGGCCTTATGCTTGTGAATTTTGTGGAAAAGCTTTTTCTGTCAATAGTCACCTTATAATACATAAAAGAATTCATACAGGTGAGCGACCTAACTCTTGTGAAATTTGTGGAAAAACGTTTACACAGGCTAATGACTTAGTAGTACATAAAAGAATTCATACAGGTGAGCGGCCTCACTTTTGTGAAATTTGTGGAAAATCGTTTACACAGGCTAATAACTTAGTAGTACATAAAAGAATTCATACAGGTGAGCGGCCTTATGGTTGTGAAATTTGTGGGAAAACGTTTACACGGGCTAATTAGCTTAGTAGTACATAAAAGAATTCATACAGGTGAGCGGCCTTATGGTTGTGAAATTTGTGGGAAAACGTTTACATGGGCTAATTGCTTGGTAGTACATAAAAGAATTCATACAGGTGAGCGGCCTTATGCTTGTGAAGTTTGTGGAAAAGCTTTTTCTGTCAATAGTCACCTTATAATACATAAAAGAATTCATACAGGTGAGCGGCCTTATGCTTGTGAAATTTGTGGAAAATCATTTACACAACCAGGTCACCTCAAAGCACATAAAATAATTCATACTAACTAGCGTCCTTGCACTTGTGAACTTTGTGAAATCGTTTAAGGATTCTTCAAGTTCAAAATACATAAAAGAGTTAATTCAGATGAGCATTCTTAGGATTTGTAGAAAATTATTTACACCATCATGTAGCTACATAACATTAAAGGAATCCATGTCAACTACCAAACTTATGCTTGTAAAAATTCTAAAGAATTGTTTATGAACTGTAGTTATGTAACAATACATAAAAGTATTCATAGTGGCGAGAAGCCTTATTTTTTGTAGCTTTTGATATGTAACACACAATAAAATTATATGTAAATAAGGTGCTTCATGTTTGTGAAGGTTAAGGAAAAGTTTGTAAGTGGCCAGCTAGCTGTAAAATTCATGTAGAGTATATACTGGTGAGGTGTTTTGTGCTTGTTAAATTTGTTTAGGGGGTCAGGTAAAGTTATAATTTGTAACATAGCTGCACTATAAGGCTCAATATTTATATGGCTAAATAATCATATAGTTGTGGACATTCCAGAAAATTGCATCTGTCTTATAAAAAAAATTCTTGAGATGCCTTATGCTAGAAAAAATTGTTAGCACACACACACACATATTATCTGTAAACCTCAAATAGCATAAAATAATCTATATGTTAATGGCCTTAAAATTGTAGAGATTTTAGAAAAATTGTTTATAGTGACCCTTAGCCCTGTAAATTATGTTAAAATCCATTTCTCTTAGCAGTAATCCAATATTGCAGGTTCTACTGTTGTGGATTCTTCCATTTGTGTTGATCTTGTGCATGTTCAGGTGAGACATTGACTAGATGCATGTCCTCCCATAAAGTATCCAGCCACTGTTTCTTGGATGTCCCTCATGGTCTTTGCCCCTCCAGTCTTATGTCGAGTGCTGTTCTTGCCACTGATGTGTCGTTGTTGTATTGTACATGGCTGTACCATCGCAGATGACCCTAACACATTTTCTCAGTGGTTGGAGCCACACCAAATGCATTGACTCCGTTTCAGACATTTGCGAGTGTCTGACCATCTGAACAGAGTTCTGTTCGCAGGTATTTGAAGTCAGTTGACTTATGGAGTTCAACGCCATTGATATTAACTGACCCATCCCTTGGAACCCCACACTCCATGTGCTCGGTCTTCCAGACATTAAGGTGCAAACTGTATTAATCAAGGGAAGTTTTCCATCATTGGATTAGTTGTTCAGATTCTTCTTGAGACTTGCAGGTGACTATGATATCATCAGCATGGAGTAATTTCTTGGAGTGTGGAGTGAGCAGTTCTCCAGTAATGGTGTAAAGACAGAGGATAAATAGGAGTGGGTAAAAAAGCTGATCCTGGATGAACACCAACACTAATGGGGAAATAGAGTCAGAACTTTCTGCAGCATATCAAACATAACAGATGACAATACAATGTAATAGCTGGATCCATTTAATTTTTACCTCTGGTTCCCCATGCCGTTTCAGCGAATAAGAGAATAGCTCTGTAGGTACCCTATTGAAACCCTTTTCAAGATCCTAAAAAAGCTATGTGCAGTGCTTTTCTCTTTTCAGTGTATCTTACCATCAAAAGTTGTTTAGTATGAATAGCATCAGTCATCCCTGTGCCTTTCATGGAACCACACTAATTTGGAGCAACCTTAACTATGCTTGGAAGGCTTGCACCCACAATACACTTAAAGATCGTCATTGCGTGGCGAAGTAGGTGAATCAGTCGTTAGTTGGATCAGTCTAGCACATCACACTTTCCTTTCCAAAGGGGTATTGTAACATTAGTGACCTAACTATGTAGTAAAATCCAGTCTCTACCAGCAGAAATTCCATTTTAATTTTTCTTAAGATTTTGCACCCTATCTTATAATGTTTGGTTCTCATAAGAATCCATCAAGGTGATGGAAAATTTGGTTGACATGTCTGTTGAAAACTATTTACTTAGTAAAATAGAACTGTGTTAATTTTACGGCAAATTGTGTAAAAAGAATTATATTCTGGAAAATATAATAGTTTATTTATGCTATCAATAATCTGCTGTATTTCATGTAATAGAAATTTGCATTTCTCAAATTATTGAATTTACAATTTAAGTCAGTGTACTCAGATAAGATTGTATGACATTAAACCTTAATACAGGTGTTTTTATTTCTTTTCTTTTTACTAAGTTTGAAGTAAATGTCTATAAAAATTAATTTTTCGTTTGATGTATGGATTTAACTGATATTTATGTATACAATAATTCAGTCATTTTTATCAAGTATGAGTATTATTCTCTTTCATTATTGGTTATACTGTATGTGCTACAATTAAATGACATTTGTCTTTATGACATCTGCCATAATAAGAATTTTCGAATGTTTAGTTACTGATTTAATATAAAACGCCTGACCACAGTGTGATGTAATTTTAACTGAATTCATGATTGATTGTTATTTATTTGCTATATCAGTTGTCTTATATTTTTTGTCACTGGATGTTTGTAAAGGTAGAGAGTTTGTCAAAAGTTATCTTGAGAGCACGCCACACTTTTTTTTTACATTAAAGTTATTTTTGTAATCAGTGACTATTCTTTAAGCTTATTCAAAAAATTGATTTCACCTGAATTGTCGGACATCCTGTGCCTGTTAAACAAAATCTTTATATTTAAATATTATTTTTAACCTTTTAGTTCACATTACTATGAAAGTTTTTTAAAGACAAATTTTATTTTTAAATTTTTAGTTCAGATTGTTTCAATAGTATATTTCTTACTTTTGCCTTTTTTCGTCGATCTCTCTTTTTATCTGTGTTGTAGCTTCATTTTTAATTATTATTCCCATGAGTAATATACAATTTAACGGTCAACCCCACCATAGGTCCAATAGCAGAATAAATAAGACCACTCTTCTATAATAGTACGAAGTAATTGGAAACAAAGTTTCGTATACTCATTAATTAACATCACATTAAGCGACAGCCGAAACCATTGTAGCAGATGTATCAAAGTATCATCAATTGTGCATGGCAAAAGGTTCTGCAACAAAATCATTTTTCTGTTGTTACTATCAAAGTAATGAGAATACCAGATTATTGTTATGAAATTATTGTGTTGTTAAGTGTTCTTAATACGTGTGCAAAATTTCTAAAAACTAAGATGCCTGGAAGTTGGTAATTAAATTATATGCATATGGCGAAATTGGCCAAATTATATGTATATGGCGAAATTGGCCGGGAAATCTCCAAAGGATCCAGCCGCCAAATAGCGAAGGTTTCTCGTATTGCCACGCTACTGCACTAATGTCGCGGCTGCAGTTAACGTGAAATTTGAACCATGGGTTATCCTAATCTTTGCCACTTATAATAACTGTTAAAATTTCAACCGAAACCGGGATTCGAGCAGGGAATGTCTGTTCGTCAGTCACGAGCCTTAACCAACTGAGCCACCAAGGATGATGCGGAAAGTTGGCGAAAATGAGCCCCATCTGTTATAAGATGGTTAAATTACTTTACTGTTCTTATTGTCAAAGTAATGAGATTACCAAGTCATAGATATGTAATTATTGGATTGTCATCTGTTTCTTAATTTCTGTACAAAAAATCAGACAATTAAGACTTTCTGAAGTGGGTGAAAAATGAACTGAAACTTTCCTTACATTCAACTACCTTTAAGTTGTTACTGACAATGTGGTGAGAGTGGAATTACTGAATTTTTATCGGCTCTTAATAAATGAGCTAAATTTCAAACAATTCGGACGTAAGGAAGTGGGTGAACACTGAAATGAAAAATTCTATTGCATGCAACCATTGTTCTATTGTTACTGTCAAAGTAATGAGAGTAGCAGGACGTAGCTAAGAGACTACTGTATTGTCAATGATTGTTAAAACGAGTGCAAAATTTTTCTGTTGTTACTGTCAAAGTAACTAGAGTATCAAGACTTAGCTATGAAAGTATGGTATTTTAATGAGTTAATACATTAGCAAATTTCAGACAATTTTGACATCTTGAATTGTGTTAAAATTAAATTTGCGAAATTCAACCATCTATCTGATGTTACTGTCAAGGTAATGAGAATAGCAGGACATAGCTATAAAATTATTGTATTGTCACCGGTTCTTAATATGTGAGCGAAATTTCAAACAGCTCGGATATGGAAGTGGGTCAAAATGGAGTTGTAAAATTCCCTTACAATCATTGATACATACATAGAGGTCAACCTAATATAAAGCGAGTAACATAATTATCGGTGTACAAAATTCCTATAAATATTTTTACAGATTTTTTTTCTTAAACTAGCTGGTACCCACGACTTCGTTCGTGTTTGTAAAGAATTCATACTGACACTTACCGACATCTAACCACCATAGTGCACGATAGGAGACTCGATGCTATTACCACACACAAATGCCAGTCATCTGCACTATGTAGTTCCGGCAGCAAAGTAGAATTTACGGATACACACAAGTCTATTGATGAAATACGAAAATATTGATGATCGACCACTTTCAAACACCATATCTCACACACTCTCACAGTTACCGAATTTCGGCCAACGTTGTGATCGATGGGTGACTCTGTGTTACTACTACACACAAACGCCAGTGATCTGCGATAGATAGTTTTCGCTTAAAAGTGATACACCATGGCACATGCGTCTTTGGCAGAAATATGAAATTGCCGCTGGTTGACCAATTTCAACCCCCATATCTCCTACACACCCATAGCTACCGACATCTAACAACCATAGTGCATGACAGTAGACACGATTCTACTACCACACAAAAACACCATTACTGTATGCTATGTAGATGTGGCAGACAAGTGACATATGCGGAGACACATGTCTTTCATCGAAATAAGAAAATAACCTTGATTGGCCAATTTCAACCACTAGATCTACCACACTCCCACCGTTACTGAAATTCGGCCGCTGTTGTGATTGAAAGGTGATTTTGTGCTATTACCACACACAAATGACAGTGATCTGTGATCGATAGTTTTCGCTGAAAAGTGATACACAATGACACATGCGTCTTTGGGAGAAATATGAAATTGCCGCAGTTCGACCACTTTCATCCCCCATATCTCCCACCCCCCATAGCTATCGATATCTAACAACCATAGTGTACGACAAGAGATAGGATTCTACTACCACACACAAACACCAATAGGTGTATGTTATTTAGTTGTGGCAGGAAAGAGTAGTATACGGAGATTACAAATTTTTGATGGAAATATGAAAGCTCCGTGCATTGGGCAACTTTAATCATCATATCTCCCACATCCCCACAGCTATCGGCATTCGACCAACGTTGTGCATGAGAGTATACTCCATGCTACTTCTACACCCAAGGACCAGTGATCTGTGCTAGGTAGTGGTGGCTGAAAAGTGAAATATAGGAAAAAACACGTCTATTTATGTATATATATAAAGATTGTAATGTTTGTAGATAATATCAATTGGGTTATTTATAAATGTGACCTCATAAAACTTCATTTTTAGTAATGCGAAACTTAAAAACGAAGAAATTATTCAGTTACATATACATTCCCTTTGTTTTTTGGCCCGACCAATATGGCGACCTCCTTACCCCACCGCTCTCCTCTCGGCTTCACGTTGCTGTATGGAGAAGGTCACTTACGTGGTCTCCTCTCTTTTCTTTGCTCCATGGTTAAACCCAGTGAGCTATGCAACACGTGACGGCTAGTTGGGGGGGGGGGGGGAGCGGTTAGCACACTAAACTGAACAGCCAGAGCGCTCATTATCAGTAAAACTGAATTTTCTTTAATTTCGACGACTATCGTGATAATGCTTGACGATAGAGATGATGTACTTAAAACATTGAAATTTTCACTCATCAAAGTCGTTATAGGTCCAGTGCAACTTTGAAAATACGCAAACAGATTGAGGCTGCCTGGGGGAAGAAAAGCAGGGAGCGGAACAGCCGCAGGGCTACCAACATTGCTTAAGCACAAATTCCAAACAGTGCTGATCTGTTTCTACTTTTTTAAGGTCCACAATAAATAAAGTAACCGACAAGAAACGAATTCTGTACCTCCAAACTGATTTGTATTATGAAATTAGTATTAAAATTAATATACCACAACGCTGGATCCAGAAAAGTAGTTCGTTTTAGATGAAAGTGGGTCCAAATATTTGAGCAGATGCTGTGTTGCTAAATGTTCCTAATAAAATGGAAGTTATTTGTTCGTTATTAAACGTGAAATTTATGCTTAGTGATGAATTTAGGATTTTAGTTATGAGAAAAAACTGTAATGTCGATATAAAAATCAAATTAAAAAGTAATCCATTATAAACTGATTCTTGGGACGATTGTTACATTGAAATTTGTCCGGTACAAGGCGACGCGGAAATGTGAGGCCACGTTGCCAACTGTTGCTAACGGAACATCAGCAGCTTATGCTCGCACAGACCACAAACTGCGCCTATTATTTTAACCTAGTTTCAAAAATAGACAAACGGTGACGCAGGAGACACACCGAGCTTTGCAGAATTTCGTTACTTCAGAATGACGCAGATTTTACAGCTCTATCATCCGTCGTAGAATTCGAAACGTGCATTTTGGGCGGTTGTGCCGTTTGGCGCCATTTTGTTTTGGTAGATACAAAGAGTTAAGTGCAAGTGAACCGGTTGCTGTTTTTAGAAAATGGACAATGAGTTACTTCCTAGAAAATGTGTCTCGCTAGATGAAGAATGCAGCGAAAGCTAAGCTGGTATTGGGCCATTCCCATACTAAACAAGGCTTACAAGAATGTCAATAACAGCAACGAATAATGTTTACTGTTCGTGACAGTGTTTAAAAACATGATATACATACAGTAACAGATAAAAGAGAAGATTTGTTTATTAGGAGAGCAACAGGTGGCCAGCATTCGGGCCAAACAGCTGAGCGCACCAATACAAACACAAGTATATTGTGTCTGTGTTAGTAGCTGCGGTTTTGTCGTATCGAGCATCGTTATTCCTCAGTAATCAGGCGAAAATTTGTATCCAATCTCGAAAGGCATCCAGTTATATGGGTTTCACAGAACGAACTAACTGGATGCGTAATATAGTAGCCTACACGTCATCATAAGGCCGTTCATTTTAAACCAAAGATGGTAATACTTCACAGCAGAGTGTACAGCAGCAGGGGAACAGCTGAGGCCATTAGAGCGGCACTATCAGGCAACAGGTCAGGAGTTCGATACCCACCAACACATTTTCTTTCCTACATGCATTTCTCTTCAGCAATGTGTGGTATTTGTTGAATTAAAAAATTGTTTATACATAAATTTTCCACAATAAAAATTCATTTTTCTGCAGAAGTTTCACGTATTTTTCGATAACAACACTTAAAAAAATAAACGATTTTCATACTGAAAATATTATGAGGTCCTTCCATTGATACACAATTCGTAGGCAGGCACAAATGAATATTTCCATTTCAAAATTACAGTTTTACCGCTATAAATTTTGCACTGACTAGGATATTGTATCACGTCAGACAATTTCGGTAATTGTCTGGGCGCTCTTCACAGACTTCTTATTAGCATTTTGCCGTGGCGATTAAAACACACAAAACGTTGGTGGCATATTCGTGCCGAGGGTAATGAAGCCGTGCGTCAGTAATGGTGAATTTCCGCTGTTGGTCGATTCTTGGAGCGGCCAGGTTAATACTACGCTACGCGATGAAGCTTCCTTCAAATATATTACCCTAACATTTCCACCATCTAATTCAGCTTATTTCTATCTTTATTGGCCGATGTATCGTCCCGTATTTGTTTCTGAATGGATCTTGAATAGAGGCTTAATTTGTTGTGTTACAAAACTAATAGGACCGAGTGTGGTGCGTGAGTGGTTAACGCTTTGGCCTCGCGTTCGGGAGGACGTGGGTTCGCATCCCCGCCCGGGCATCCAGATTTGAGTTTTCAGTGCTTTCCCCAAATCACTCCAAACTTCAAAAGGCCAAGGCCGAATTCCTTCCCGTTCCTCAAGTCTTTTCCCGCCTCTAATTGTCTCGACATCTACTGAGGCGTAAAGCCAGAACTAAAAGAATTTGAAAGAACCACAGAAAAACTATTAATTTTGGGAAACATTTTCGTTTTGTGCTTAGCGCTGGAAAACATTACAGGCTGATCGGGAATAACTTGGGTTCATGTGGTAACTTATTGAGGTGCATGTTACACATAAATGTATTTCAGGATTGGAACTTATATTTATTAAAAATGGCCTTGAGAAAAAATCGTAACTAACATGCACCGTGAAAACACGACGTCATGGCTGCCAGCGAGCGAGGACACGAATGCTCTGTCGGTGACAGCGGCGGAACAGCGAATAGTCGTTTTTTTTTTTTTTTAATAAAATCGAAATGATTCTCAGTTAATGAAATCTGAGTGGAATAATTTCATGAAATAAGCTTCCAGTAAACACTTTGTTCCAATTCCTACGACTTGAAACAACCAGTCTAATTACGATTGTTTGGATTTAAAAAAACTTCCTGTTGAGCAGGTCATTACTGTTTTTAATTATTGAAATACAGCAAGTAGTAGTCCAGAAATATCCTCTTATCTCGAGAAAACTTCACCGTCGCTTATTCCTCTCAAACAAACAAACACACACACACAGGATAACTTCAAGGACATCATGAAATTAGTTTAAAGTATACTACTCTTATCAGTAATTAAATAGTCTCAATCGTGCATTGCACTAAAATGTGTCTACTCTTGATTCCAACCAGACACAGTGCTGTCATCTTACTTGACGATAGGAAATGTATTGCTTCCAATGTGCAATAATATCTCAAATAAATTCCTGCTTAGAATAATTCAAACGAAGTAACAGAAAAAAAGAAATGGGTGTACAGGCAATACGGAATAACTGTTCAAAGGAAATTACGTGAGATGAAATGGGGGGGGGGGGGGAATTGGCGAAATCTCACGAAAGCTCATCAAGGGGAATGGGGGGGGGGGAGGGTCAACGGAAATCTCACGTGAGGTTTTGAAATTCTTCAAGGACAGTAGAGCTAAGAAAAGGTCTACAAATGACGCGAATATCAGCTTTAGGGGGAGGGGGGTATATGGTCTAGAAACCACGCGGAAACCGACCTTAGGGGTGGGAGGATAACCGGTCTTGGAAGCAGGAGAGCTAAACAAGCTAAAAGTCTACGAGGTCGTTAGCAGGGGGGATCCGACCAGATCTCACGAAGTCTCACCAGAGGAGGGGCTGACGAGGCAGAGACCACAATGCACCGCGAGACAGAATTCTGACACCGCTGAGGAGCGGGATTACAGGGAATCGCGCTCTTCTCTGTCGAGATACAGCGCCGAGGAATCACGGACAACAAAAAAGAAACATCACTATTCTTTATTTATGACGTGTATCAGCACAAATGTAATTCAGGAACTCTACGATAACCGTAGTTATTTCGGTAAATTATTCATGTGTTATAACTGTCTACGATTTTAACCGATTTTATGCCGGGATCAGTTTTGATAAACGTAACGGTCTAGCCGCGAGTTCAGGATGACGCGGGTTCGAATCCCTGTCCGGGCATCCAGGTTTGGGTTTCCCATGGTTTCCTCAAATCGCTCCAGGCGAATGCCGGGAACGGTTCCTTTAAAATGCCATGGCCGAATTTCCTTGCTGTTCCTTGTCTCCGGTCCTTTACCTCCTCTAATCACCTTGACGTCGACGAGGCGTAAAGCCAGAAGTAAAATAAATACACTGGTCCTGTCATAGGAATAGATGAACCATTTAACTTGCCACAGAAAAAGCCTTTATTACAACATCTCCCCGCTATATAAGAAGTAAACAGATGGACGCAGGCAAACAACAACGAAACTCACAAACACTGCACATATGTTGCTGCTGTCGTCAGTCTCTCGACTGGTCGACGCATTCCTCCATCTATTCCAGTCTTCCGCTAACCTCTTCATCTCAACATACCCACGTCCTCAATTATCTGTCAAACATGAAGGAAAAAAACAACCGTCATAAGTGACCTACCAGACCATTACTTTGAATAACTATTTATTAGTCAGTAAAAAAATTATTCACGTAGACACTCCGTCCACCACAGCCAAAATGGATTATTATTATTACAGTTATTATGTTTATAGCGTTAAATCTCGTCGACGACCAGGTGGTTAGAGGCTGGAAAGCACTGAACTCAAGAACGGGAAGGAATTCGGCCTCGGCCTATTGAAGGAAGCATCCCGGCATTCGCCTGTAGTAATTTGGGGAATCGATGGAGAACCTAAATTGGATGACTTTACGTGGATTCGAACCTGCGTCCTCCCGAATGCGAGGCCAGAGCGTTACCGCTCACCCACCACGCTCAGTGACCAAAACGGAATCAAAACTGATCCCCACATGAAATCAGTTAAATCGTAGACAGCTATGATACGTGAATAATTTACTGTAATATAAGAGGCCTTACGAAGAAAAAAAAGTTATGATTAGGACGAAAATAACAGCTGAAAACAGCTTTCAGGAATTTCCTCTCACAATACTGACTAAAAATACAGAAAAACATATGTGAGCAGCCTGGTGTCGGTAGCTTTCAGTTAGTGAGGAAATCACAGCCTCAACGGGAAAATATAACAAAAAAAATTATCGTATATTTGTAAGGACAGAAGCCATCAGCAATATAATGACGAATAGTATCACAGCGAAAACACAGAATTCTTCGCGCGGAGTGAATAAAATGTTTGAGAGCACAAAGATATAGTTCCCAGGCTCAGCGAAAAGGATGATTGCTAACCTGGGAACTGTTTCTCTATTTCTGATCAGTTGACACGCGGTCTATATTACAAATAATCACTGAGTGATGTTAGGCAGGAACTGCGCGTTGTTAGAAAATTTAATATTTATAAGGTTTTATCAAGCTAATGTGCGCACAAGACATAAATGAAAGGAACTGAAAACTAAACATCAGCCGCAAGTACCCGACTTCAAATATTGTTTTAAAACAATTAAAAAAATATTCACGCCAATACTAAGACCCCTACACACGACCTGATCTGATGCCTGATACGGTCGGATCAGGAGCAATATCGTATGGTGTGTGGGTTTGTCGCCTGATAAATGCTTGTCGGGTAGGCAGAGTTGGCCGATCTGGTCAGGGTCTGACTAGATCAGGTCGTGTAGAGCTTGAGGTGGTTTAGTCAGGTCGATTTCGCCCCAGTTGCTCTGAGGACCCTCGCGCTGTAAATATCTATATGTGAAGTCGCAGAGGAGAAAGTTGTCACTGAGGGGAGGGTGTTAATGGAATTTTAATAAATGTACAAAAATTTTCGGTGTTGGTGGGATATTTCCGGCAAACTACACAGAAATGGAGATGCCAGGAAGCAAATTCATGGAAATATTTATGTAATAGATAACTGGCCATTATTATTTTATCAACATTTTGAATATCAGGAATACTTGGAAACCTGATGCCAGAATACCGAAATTTTTTTTCCACGACCCTTCTAGCTCTGGGAAGTCTATAAATAAATAAAACTTCTTATTTCATGTCTTATATTTTTTTTCTGTGTGTATGGTTTCAAGAAATATTCATTCAGAACAAATGCATTGTAGTCAAAGGAGCCAATGTAGTTGTTCCAAGCAACAATGACGCTTAGAGCAGAGTCAATTCATCTACAATAAACTTATTATAAAACTTTTTGCATTTTAATAGCTCTCCATCTGATACAGGTCCGTTGGTGTCAGTGCTGCCAACCCCTTGGCTTTGAATATCCGTAGATGGCCGCTAAAATTTCCGTAGATTAGGGTACAAAAAATCCGAAGACTCGCTAACTAAAACAATAATAATTGAAGAGAGAATCATAATTAAGAATACTTTTTATTTTCAGGTCTTTAAAATTACAAAAATAATATTCTACACTGAAAATAAGAAATATCTGTGAACATGTTTTATATATATATATTGGCCACAGCATCTTCACAGATGATAGTTGTAGCGACTCAGCTATCACTTGGGTTGAGTGCATCGCATCTTCTGTTGTGGCTGATTAGTCCGATGGCGGCGCGACAAATTTTGCCACATCTATCGCACACGAAAGATGGATCCGGTGGAAGTACTTCTCTGTTACGAAGCTTTTCAGCTTTATTTTATCCAATCATGTTCTGTCATATTTGGACATGCCGGTGGTGATATGATGACGCCATAAGGGTCTCGTGCTGGCGCAAGCTTCCCAGTCAGAAATGCGCATGCCGAAGCTCTTCAAATCACATTTGCAGGAGCCTTTAAACCTTAGCATCGGGCGCCCTACAGGTCTCTTGATATTAGCAATCTGACTGAGCATGACTTTCCGTGGTAGTCTCTCAGGGTCCATTCTATGGACGTGGCCAAGCCAGCGGAGTCGTCTTTGTTTTAGGGTGACAGTAATACTGTGACACTTCACGGTAGACAGAACACTCTCATTGCTCATTTTATCCTGCCACGTGACTCTTATTGTCCGTAGGCAGCATATGGAAAGCGTTCAGCTGTCTCTCTTGCCAGGCGTCTCAGCTGCGTACATGTTTTATACAGCGTCACTTTCATCACTGCTGCTGCTGTGCCTACTCTCTACTTTTTTTCTTTTTTTTTTTTTGGTGTTGTTGGTTTTTTATTATTAGAGACAGTACATTTTCTTTGTTGACATTAAATTTAACATATATTCAGTAGTCTAACAGTAAATGTTAAATACTGCGACCACTTGATTCTCGAATATTGGTATTATCAGAAGTCACTGCTTTGTAAGGACTGCCAACGAGCGTGTCACCGTGCCTTAAACAGTGCACCAATAGTTCTGTATTACGATCTTTAAGATCTATAAAATCTATAATAAAACAAAATATCAGATTTATTTCAGTCGTTGGTTCACACGAGCGGTTGCAAGGAAACGATTAACAATTATTGACAATTCTGTAATACATTATCACTATGAACTCATAGATTAACAAAACACCAATATAACGAAAAATAAACAAATAGTAAAAAGTGTAAAAAAAAATCCGTAGATATTTTAACAAAATCCGAAAATCCTAAATTTTTTATAAAAGTCCGTAGATCTACGGATAAATCCGTAGATTTGGCATCACTGCTTGAATGTCTTCCCATTACGCAGTACTGGATTAGCCACGTAGCAGGAGTTAGCAAATGTTGGGGAGCGTGCATAAACCACGTAGCTCAATTTTTGCCTCCTGTGAAACCTCCTCCCTCCCTACCCCACACGTAGCCCTACGTGGCTTTTGCCTCTACCCCCCCCCCCCCCGCCCACGTAGCACGTAGGTTTTTCCCCTTATGATTCCAGAAAACATTTTGTTCTGTTTCTCCTGTCACACTATTGTAAATCACATACGGAGATAATTAAATGAAGGAAATAAATATTCACATGCTGTTGTGGGTTCTGTTCTTCATTTTAACTGTGAAAAATGTTATGAAAGGAAAGCTACGTGGCCTGGCTCGGAACACCCCTCCCCCCATGTAGCCCAGCGTAGCCTTCCAGCCAAACCCTGCCCCCCCCCTGGACCGAACCACGTAGTTTGTGCACGCTCCCTTACGGGTTCCGCGCCTCCTAGGGTAGGGAGACGAGCGTAGTGGGTGAACGGTTAACGCTCTGGCCTCGTGGACGTGGGTTCGAATCCCCGTCCACGTATCCAGATTTTAGTTTTCCATGCTTTCCCAAATCACTTCAGGTGAATGCCAGGATGCTTCCTTCAAATAGGCCATGGCCGAATTCCTTCTCGTTCCTTGTCCCGAGTCCCATCCCACCTCTAATGACCTTAGCAGTCGACGAGGCGTAAAAGCCATAGCAAAAAAAAAAAAAAAAATCCTAGTGTAGGGGCCCGCGCTGTCTGCCATTACGGCTTAGTAGAGTGCGACCTTTAGCTTTCCCTTATAGTAAATTCTGTGAGACGAGATTGCTTCTTGCTGCGTACAGTTGCAGTGATGAGTCCGTTCCTTCTCACACTATTATTACCCGCCAGTGTGGCAGCGGTCCTCCTGATGCGGTTTCCCGTAATCACCTACACAACAACAAAATACACTCACCACACAGAACACGGGCAGATGGCTACATGGCTCCCCTATTGGATCAGGTCCACCAATACGTTACGAGCAGGCGTGGTGATTAACAAGCGTCGCATCCTTAATAGTGCTCGCAGTTTCGTAACTCAAATCGTCATGAAACTGATTGGAAAAGAAAACAGAAATTAGTGTTGCGAATACAGTGTTCCACTGCCAAGCTTGAGGAAGGGCCGTACTGTCATGACGTCACTTGATATTACGTAATATCGCGTGACAGACGCAAGGCTTGAGAAGTTATTTAATGTACTTCGCGGTTGTCTTCGGGTGCGTGCATTAATTACGCGTGGTTAAATAGGGAGGGGGTCTGACGAGATTTCACGAAGGTGTGGGGGGGTTGGGGGGGGGGGAGGGCAACGGAAATCCCACGCGAGCTCTTCAAATTCTGGAAGGGAAGCAGAGATAAAAAAAAAAAAAAATTCACAGACGACAAGAATGTCGACTTGACGAGGGTTTAAGGTCAAGAAACGACGTGGATATTGACTTTAGGGGATACAACCACCCTCGAAATAAGGGGAGGGAGGGGGGGGGGAAACTCCGTGATTTCGGAAAAACACGCCATGTCATAAATGAGCAATTTGTGTTTTGAAATATTGCATTTGTGAATAATTGTAACAAAAATGAATTAATATTCTGCTGATTTTTTTGCGAAACCAAACAAGTGAGGAGCGTGTTTGGGTGACCGGTTAACTCTCTAACCTGGTGGACGTGGGTTCCAATCCCCGTCCGGGCATCCAGATTTTAGTTTTCCATGTTTTCCCAAATCACTCCAGGCGAATGTCGGGATGCAACCTAAAAGGCCATGGCCAAATTCCTTCCCGTTCCTCCTCCCCGGTTCTTTCCCGCCACTAATGACATCGACTTCGACAAGGTGTAAAGCCATAAGCAAAAAAAAAAAAAAAAGCAATTTTAAACGCAACTGACAGTAAACAGATAGAAAAGAAAATACAAGCAAAAAAAAAAAATCGATGCGTGGCTCGACGTGAGCATGCGGCTAAGCTGACTCTGCTACTCATTAATACGCTCCTAACACAACTGAGTGTCTTCTCGTGGAAAACGAAATGAAATGCGTTCGGCGAATAAACAAACCAACAACAAATTCAACTAAACTGCAAAAACAAGCACCATATACATTTATTATTTATATTGTGAATATAAATAAGTAAATATGTAAGTAAATAATAAAGATATTAGTTTTCTGTCGTTATGTAATTTACTGTTCTGCGGTGATGAGGATTAATCTCTATTTCCTGTTAGACGCATGGAGGAAGGAAATATATGGAGACGACGCAAGCGAACTTCATCATACAATGAAGTGAAGCCGGGCGGAGGAGGAGTGGGGGGAGTGGGGAGGCATGGCCTAACCCATACAGACACGGCATATATGTACAAAGACTTCAAGGGGACTCTAGGATTAACGTAACGTCGCAATCTGGAGATGGATTATTATGTAACTCGATGAGTCAAATAAAAAATGAATAAATTTTTTGATATCATGCTTAGTTTTCGAGATATTCTGTCTCAAATGTGAAATGGTTTTGGTTGAAATTCAGAAGAAAAAATGGTCAAAGTAAAATTTGATGACGGATTTTATTTAAAAAGACGAGAGAAATAAAAAATAAAGAATAAAAATGTTCGATATCTCGCCTAGTTCTCGAGATATACTGTATCAAAAGTGAGGTGTCTTTAGTTGAAATGCAGAAGAAAATTTCGCAAAAGTCAATTTAATGATCGATTCTTATATAACACGACGAGACAAATCGAAAATAAAGAATAAAATTTTTCGATATCTTGCTTAGTTTTCGTGATATACTGGGATTGGATTGATATGTGGCCTGGACTATAAATTAATTCTGCCAAAGCCACAATGATTACATGGTTGACATGCAGAATAAATATTTAAGTTTTATTACTACCACTTGTAGTTTGGCTAAAATGCGTCCTAGACAAAAAAAAAAAAAAAAAAAAAAAAAAAAAAAAAAAAAAAAAAAAAAAAAAAAAAAAAAAAAATAGAGGGCTCAGTCTAGGGGCGGGCAACCCAGACATTTTGTAGGCTGGCACCAGAAATAAATGTTTTCTGCATAATTTATAGTTAGTATAAAGTGTATCAACCAAAAGTAAAGAGTGATACTTTATTATACTGTATGGTTGGCATAATGCGGTGTTCTTTGAAGTAACTTCAATCGAGTGTGCTCCAATCAAAAATGCGGTGATGTGTCACTGTCTGAACATGCGTCTACTTTTTTTAACAAAATAACTTATGATGCTAGAACAGCTCTACTTCAACTTGTGTTTAAACGGGCAGAGACTTGATTATTACCTTTAAAAATAAAAGAACTGTTTCACAATTGTTGCTATTACAGGAACTTTATGAGACAGAATTTCATTCATTATTTTTCTTTATTTCACATTCTTAATAATGAATTAACATGTAAATACCATAGTCACCTGAAGATGGATCCACATGGTCCGAAATGCATTGTGTAATACAATAAAAATTGTATTCTAGTGACAGAAGGGTGTTTCTCATTCTACCTTTGTCAAATTAACATGTGGTTAAAGGTAGGGACCGTGCACAAACTACATGACTCAGTCTAAGGGGGGGGGGGGGAATAGCTGGAAGGCTACACTGGACTACGTGGGGAGAGGAGGGGAGGGGGTTCCAAGCCAGGCCACGTAGCTATCCTTCGATAACATTTGTCACAGTTAAAATGAGTAACTGAACTCACAACAACATGTGAATATTTATTTCCCTCAGTTAATTATCTCCTTATGTAATTTACAATAGTCTGACAAGAGAAAACAGTGCAAAATGTCTTCTGGAATCAAAAGGGAGATAAAGCTACATGATAGGTGGTTGGGGGGGGGGGGTGGTTAGCAAAAGCCAAGTAGGGCTATATGGGGGGGAGGGGGGATAGTGGTTCACAGGATGCCAAAATGGAGCTATGTGGTTTATGCACGTTCCCTTATGTATGTATCTTAATTGATGTTATCTATAAACATTAGAAATTAAGAAAAAAGGTCTGTTAAATAATCTTTTAATAGAATTGTATATGCCGAAACATCTACAGCCACAAAAAAGACTAGGAGTATTATTATTTTATTTTATTTCAATGGAGCACACGCTCCGGAATATCTGAGTGTAATTAGGAAAGCAGTGATACAAGATTGATTGAAACAGAAAGTTATATATGTAATTTGAAAGTGTTCCTCAAAGGGCAAGATAACTACTTGACAGCAGTAGGAGCACTGGATTCTTAGGTTTTCTGATTTATGTTTGAAGTATTTGTTTAATTCCTTTGTAATTGATCAAAAAATCTTAAAATATATATTATCATATAAATTTAGTCAGGATCACTTTGAAATATTTTTACAATGTATCAGATCTTTGGGGGGGGGGGGGGTTTCAAACAATCATACTGCCCATACAATTTAAAACAGCTTCAGCTTATTAAAAAAAAAAAAATACTCTTGAAATTTGAAGTGAAATATGCAAACACTGGTAATTGCATACTCCTGGAAACTCCAGAACATAGTATAGATTTTACATCAAAGAATCATCGAATTATTGAAGAAGAAAAAGAATTACAGTTTCCTCCCAAGTTTACAAACAGAAACAAGTCTTATATGAAGCTTTAAAAATAACATAAGTCAATGGCTTGAACTTTTTTTTAAAAAAATGAATAAAACTCACAGCTTCTCACATAACAGTTAATTTCATCATACACTTACAGTATTAAACAGCAACGTGACGAAAGAAATCGTAATACTAAATAAACTGCATCGCGATGTAAAACACACCCGTTTAAATCTCATTTTCAACACTCGTTAAAAATTAATGCTAGTCTATTATGTGCAAAATAGCAAGGTATGCTGATTTTCTACACTACACCAACAAAAATTTTAGAACAAAGTCATCCCATTGAGAGCTATGACTAAATATTTATAGACATGCGCCAAAGTTTACAATTCCCACTGACCACTTCAACAACAATTATTAGAATACAACTTAACTATGAAATGATATTCCAGGTTCTTTCCTCTCTTGCCTATTTGTGCAACCGTATGCAACACAAGATGGCATTATAAAACACTTATTCACATTACAAAATTAAATAATCAGAATATCAGACACAGTGTGAACTCCGCATTTGTTTGGGTTACAGTACCGCTGCTGCCGCCATCCGGGAGAGTTTAGAGCCTGCTTCACAGATTTAACGTCTCTTCTCCTCCATATATTTCCTTCCTCCATGGTTCTGCTACGGCAGCTGCTGCTGTAGCAGGACCCACACTTGTCTGGTTCTGACACGCGCTTCCAACTGTTCACTACGGAAAGACGAGACCACCGAGCGTGGTGGCATGAGCGGTGAAGCTCTGTTTTCGCATTCGTGAGGACGCGGGACTGGAATACCCGTGCGGCCTTACGGATCTGGAATTCGCATGACTTTCCACAAATCACTCCAGCCGAATGCAGGGATGGCTCTTTCGAAAGGCAAAGGTCCGACTCTTTCCCTTTCTTGCCACAATCCTTTCCCACTTTCAATAACCTAGATAAGGTGTGAAGCCAGAGAAAAAACAAGATGAAAGCATAACCGTACCCGAGGAACCACTCTGACTGACGGAAAGTTAGTGTTGCCGGTTTTATGGATCATCGTATATCGCTATATTCAAATTTTGATTCAATTTCATGTCTACTATAATTGCAATGATGATTCGCTCTATCTTAATAATAAAGGTTATGCCGCGCGTGCAAAGAAGAGCAGCTACATTTGATTGTTGAAATTATTACAGGATCCAGTCAGTAAATGATACAAGTATTGGATTTGGAGTCACTGGAGGACATGAAGAGGGTGAAAAAAGGCACGTGTTGATGATTGAGCTTGGTTGAAGAATTAGGAATAGTGCACGGAAGTGAAAAATGACCATGACCTCAAGCTGGTATTTGATTTCATTCATAGGGGAGTGTAAAATTTTCTTTTGTGGGTAAAGGCGTCAGGGGTTGGAAAAATTACATAATGACGTAATGAAAAATTTGATCAAAATTAGTAAAACCCAAAAATAGATTAAAACAAAATTAACACTCAAAGTATATAAGATAATTAAAAAAAAATGAGAAAGAGGTAATTGGATGACTAGGGACGTTGCCACCGAACCGTGTGTTTCATCGCAACTAAAAATTAAGTAATTAATATGGAAAGATCTTGGCATATGGTTTGGTAATTAACTTAATCGCCTGGGACGTATTGTGCAGCTGGTAGAGAGAGGTTCCAAAATCCTCTACTAACTGGAGAGGCTAATGTACTATCAAAGTCATTTTAAGGACCATAATTATTTGTGGAAAATATACGACTATATTTTTGCTGAGCAGCTTGGCAGTAGACGACCAGTAATCCCGCTGACACGACGAGCTTGTCAGTTTGGGAATGCGGCAGTTGGCGTCAATAGTCAGTTGCTTTACAATTCAGTCCTGTATAATTTGAATCAATGCAAAGTGGTTAAGGGAAACGCAAGTTATGAAGAGGCTCTCTTGTACCATCGAACAGTCATCTATATCTTCATCTTCCTACACACTCTGCAATTCACAAATATTGTTCGGTCACAGAGAGAGCTAAGCACCAACCTTCCTTTTATGAATTGTAATCCCGAATAGCAAGAGGAAAGAAATAATACTTAAAAGCACCAGTAGGCATCTTATTTCTCTAATCTTATCCCTCCTGTAATTGCTACTCATGTAGGTCGGTGGAAGACATATTACATTATACTTGTATATCAAAGAATGTCACATATTGCCAACAAATTGAATCTAAAACGACTTCGTCTGTCTTCGAAAGAATCCCCCCTCATAAAGAGCAAATGACAACTTCTCTAGGCTCGCCACCCACCAGGGGTCCACCTATTCAAATCTACACAAAGAGAACCACTCATTACTGTTCACCGGAGCATAACTTATCCAGCGAGGAGCTGGAATCGCTTTACGTCCAGTATCACCTGTAATGTCTTCGAGGTCAATGGAAGGTTCCATAGGAAGTATCGCCTACCATTTAATACTGAGTAACTCTATCCATCAGAACACACTAGATCTACGGTCCATGAGCCACAGTGGGGTCGGATCATGCAGAGCTTCATAAAGAACTCAAGACAAGCTTCAGTAGGCAAGAAATCCAACAGATCAATGTGTCAGCTGACACAACAGATCCATACCCTCTGATTAATCCTCACCTAAAAGCTACCTGACACTGCTAGGGAAGGGAGAAAATTCGATTAGATGCCATTACTCAGAACATTGCTTGAGTGTGCTGGGTATTTTGCTACTTACATTGTGTGTGTAAATGGTGTAGTTTGAGGGGGTTTAAAGGAGGACAGCAGGATCTGTTTATGCAAATAACTGCAGAACACAATCAGTAATTTATATGATGTAGCAGCTGGATTCGGGGGACATCAGAAGACGGGAGACGGCTATTGTAGAGAGCTGGGAGTGAATCCAGGATGGATCAGGTTGAAGAAGATTAAGTGATATTTGAAAGGAATGAGAGGGCCATATCCACTGAATTTTTTTGACGGAATGTAAGGGACTAAAACGAAAGCTGAAATGCTGACCAATTTACCTGAAACACTAGAGGAGTTTAAAATTTAATATTAATTAAAATAAAAGATTGAAAGTTATAAAATAACACAATGAGATTATGAAATAAATTATTGTGATGTCAGAAAAGTTTTGATTAGGAGAAATTTGCAAATAGGACGTTTTTTCAAATGCAATTAATATAAAATTAAAAATTTGTGCCATAAAATAGTGGCGAATAATGTTAAAAGTATGGTATAGCTAAAAAAGCAACCTGATGTGAGAAATAAATGCGAAGAGATATAAAGAAAACAAATATAAGAGAAACTGTAGCATTAATGATACCAGTACTAAAAACACTAGAGCCACGTTTGTTTATATTTTTTGTAACTCTAAATAATATTCTGTGCAAACATTAGCATGCCTCAAATATATTTTTTCAATATTTATTAAACACAATTTTGAAAGAAAATAAATTTTTGTAAAGTGGATAACTCGGCTATGCCCCCATTCCCATCAGCCAGGTACTTTTTGTATCTTAACTTAGTTGTTTCACAAATATTCACTCTACCTCAAATGCCTACACAAAAATGTTCACCAACCCTCCTGCTAATAGCTGATAATTAGAAGGTTGGAATATTTCCACTGTGGAATCATTTCCATATGTAGGCCTAATAATAAACAGTAGTGACTACGGATATTTGTTGTATTTTTGTTTTTCATTTTATGTAATGTGAGAAAAGGGGAATAGCAATATATATATATATATTCAGAAGTAATGGATAAGTCGGATTTTCGCAAAGTAAAAGTTTCCACACCATTTCCTACCTTATTATTAAATAAAATGCAAACTCATCTAATATCTGTAAAATAACGCGGAGTGTTTTTTAAAATAATTACTGAGCCATAACTCATAATGGATCGTTTCCTCTCGAAAAAGCAGTATCTTTGCGGTATTCCGTTTGCCATCAGCTGTTTATGTTGCTCATTGTGTGTTTGCTCTGACTTGTGAGAGATATTGTGATTTATTCTCTCAAGAGAACAGAAAAAAGGAAGTGATATGGAGACAGTAAATGCCGTACATATCAAACAAGAGGTGGGTCTGTTTCTTTTTCTGTGGTTGTGGAGTTTTACAGTTCAGGCATTGCTGATTGCAGCATCACAACAACATGGACGTTACTTCCACTCGCTTCCCGATAATTATTTAAGATAGTTTATTGTTATGTATGTGGCTAATGCACAGTTACGAATTAGCAGGTTGTGTTAATTGACATCTACATAAGCTTAATCATATCATAATTATGTTTGGAAATTTCGTTTTTATCTGAAAAGTAGAATCAAATTACTTTTCAAATTTTAGAACGTTATATTTGTTTGTTTATAAACCATTAATGAGAATTTTACACTTTATTTTTTGGTGATGGTTTTTCAGTCAGTGAAATTTTCACTAGAATGTTATTTGCTGTGTTTAATATTTGCCATGATTTCTGTCATGTTGTTATTTATGTTCATTTGACTGTCAGTGCGTTATAAATGCCTGAGGCTCTTGGGACACCAATCTGTATTTGTCTGATTGTTGTTTTCTTGAATATCTTACCCTCTTATGTAAAGTTAGATGTGAAGTTATGACCATGTGTTGTAAATCTTTTACCTATTCAGTCTAGAAGAGTCCTGTACAGACTTAGAGATTAATGTTAAAATTTAAAAAGGAAAGTTTTTCTCGACCTTATAAGTCATGACTGGTTACAATACAATACAATACATTCATTTTCCATTGATCCCAATATAAGAGACTGGCTCTGTGGGTTGTGGAAAGTTGTCACAATAGTTAATATCTCCTCAGTGCTTACAACTAGTGTCAGCACTCGTTTCGTGCTAAGTTATTTACATTTGTGGCAATGGAAAGAAGTATATTTGTCAGAGCTATATATAGAAATGATTATTTTTGGCACAAAGAATGTTGTTTTAATGATGCTATAAAATCATTCCCCGTAGAATTTATGCTTAAATATGGAAAAATAGAATGGAAAACTGAATATAAAAATGGGTGTATTGACGTACATAAAATTCAGAATTTTTTTCAGGCTTATAAGCGAATGTCATAATTTTTAGAAGGTATATGTTTTCGAAGCAAAAAGCCATGTAATTTGAAAGTAGCTATGTGGGAAAGTTGGCAGTGTGGCATATATCCTACCACAGTTAATATTGTGACTTATTTTCTATTAATTACTGTAGTCATGTTTGTCAAGTTTATTGATATGCTCCAATTCAAGAATAATTTGTTTCACCAGCAGTTTTTTCAATTTTTCTAATGGTTTAAATTGTTTCTATATGTGTCATCTTCTTACATCCTTTGCCCATCCAGAAGGTAATGTCAATACGGTATTCATTGTTTCAGAAACAGTGGGAGCTGTAACACAAATATCAGATTGCACAGTTAAAATAAGTTATTTATTTATTGAACAGTCCCCTGTGTGACATGGTCTTGCATTAAGTAGTAGCGGTAACAGCTCCGGCAGGCTTAGACACATCCTCGCACCATAGTGGCGACAGTTCTGGCAGTGTCTAGACCAAATTGTTGCATTGTTGAATCAAATACAGGGTTCATCCTAGTAGAGATCTCAGTTTTGTCTCTAAAGAAAATGCATCACCATTATTCAGTGGTCCCTCCCCCCACTCTTGATATAAATTGTAAAGTCTCCTATATTGAAGTTTCAGCGAAAGAGAGCCTTAGGATATCAAGTATAGAAGTCTTGACATTGTACATATAGATATACTTGTGTCAAGTGGCAGTGTTTCACATTAGTGCATAATGGAAAGAGACACTGTTTTATAAGTGCATGCATGTTTAACAGTGAAATAATCTTCACGTTTTTTTTTTATCTTCAGTCTTCATTGAATGCCACAGTCTTCCTGCAGAGTTTGTGTTTCTTCGTGGTCTTATTTCTCCAAACTCTGCAACTGAACAGAATGAGCTAAGCTGGGAGTAATTTATCAGAACAAACACTCTCCTCAAGAAGACCGAGATACCTCTCTCAAACTCTCTACATTGTTTATACCTGGGTAAAATTAATGGCCAAGGACCTGACCCAACAAGCACACTTTCTTCCAATTGAGTTTCCAAGATTGTGGTGCTCTGTGGGATGAGTTGTATATTGCTGTTGCAACCAACTAAACCAGTTGTAGTCTTACCTGTGAGGTAGATGGTTACCAATTTTCACCCACTCCAATCATTCATTTAGATTAAAAAATAAATAAAAAATGTGGTGACAGTGAGTGTATTGCCCTTAATAATCAGCAATCATATCTTGGTCATATGGCTCCCTCATGGTATATATTATTCACTGCTATAAAAAAATAAGGAAGGACAGGGCAGGATAGAGTTACACAGTACACCATGGGGAGTGCACACCTCTCCTTGCCAAATGCCCAATACTACCTACATAAATAAGGCTTTAAACACAAATACTGTAATCTGTGTTCAAGTTTTGATGTTTCCGTGCTTGTATCGCCCTTGTGTCTTCATCCATGTGAGGAACAGTTATTTTCTTTAGCCTTCCTTATTTTCATTGCCTAATGGCAGGTTTGCTGTTACCACTATGTGTTCACTATTATACTTCTGTTTATTTTCGTAATTTGTAAACCTCTTCTCTTCAACTTTTATATTTAGATTGATATCCCAGGTTTTTTTTTTTTTTTTCATCCAGGTTTTGTAGGGACAAACATATGACACATTTATCTCAAATGATCGTGTTCCATAATGTCTAGGCTTCACTTGCTTAACTTTTTCGGTTGACTGCTTGCAGATTTATATTCACTTACAGGAAAGTAGTTTAATTCCATATCTTTTATTTGAACCTCCAAGTACTGTTGTTTTTGTGCAGATGCTATCAGCTCATCCAAAATCAGTCAGTCATATTTCCTAACACTCAGCCTTTATATATTGCATATCCATAGTTTTATAGGTTATGTTGCTATAACCAAGCATGATGGGTGAGCAGTTAATGCTCTGGCCTTGCCTTCTGGAGGACACTGGTTCAAGTCCCTATCCAGGCATCCACAGTTATGTTTTCAATGGTTTCTGGAAATCACTATAGGCAAATGGTGAGATATTTCCTTCAAAAGGCCATGGCTGAAGTCGTTCCCATTCCTTGGCCCCAGTCTCATCCCACCGCTAGTGACCTTGATGTTGACAAGGTGTAAAGCCATACGTTAAAAAAATGTATATTGCAATAAATGGATTGATTTTAAATCTTGATAAATTAAACAGTTATGGACATAAAATATTAAATTTCTTGTAGACCACAGCATTGTTTCTCAGATTTGTTTAACCTGAGGTCTAGTATAATGTCAAAAATAATTTGAGGAACCACTAACTCAGATAGGCTTAATTTTTTTATCCGTCTGTATATTACTAACCAACACTCCCTTAAGACCTACTTATACAATGAGGACCTCATAAAATTATCCTTAAACTAATGGCTCTTTGATACCAGCTTGAAATGTAATTAATTTCAGCAACAACACAGGCAACAAAACTGTTGTAATCGTGTCCAGTAATTACCAGAATTTTGCTTGGTTGTTGAAATATTTATGGCTTTTACAAAGTTTGTTCTAAAACTTATGGCTAATACTCTCTTATAGCCTAATACAGTTCTTATTTTTTGTTATATTATCATTAAATCAATTAGAATTAAATGATCAATATTGTGCCTGTGGACCACAAGTTGGAAAACACTGCACTGTGGCTTTCAAGCAGGAATGCAGGCAATCCTGTTTGTCTGTGGGATGTGGTTTGTGTTCTTCTGACTATCAAAATCTGGGAGGCAGCTCCTATTCTTCACATATCAATAACTTCTCTTAGCGATATAGGCCTTTTTATGTGGTTGAATGTTTTCCCTACAATTTTT
>JARYHS010013464.1:0-50000 GCA_031002005.1 Vandiemenella viatica | reverse complement strand
TATTTTATCTTGATTGCGGCATCGAAAGGCTTAGAAATAAATAAAAACGTGTCTGTTCCTCTGCCAGATAGTTTCAGAATGTGACTCACACCAAAAATTGCTATTTGGGATTTGATAGGGTTTTGAACACAATCCATGGTCCAAAGAGTAAAATAGTATATGTTTCATTTTGATGTGACGTCGAAATCATGAGAAATTAATATATATGTGTCCAGGAATGTGTATCCATTTAAAGGTAATTTATTTCTCACAGCCGAAATGTCTGCCAGGATACGTACCAACGGCAACGTATTATTCGGAATTGAAACTGACATTCATCCTTATCAGTAGCTTAAGTCATTTCTGGAGTCGAGACGCACTCGATTTCTCACTGTGCTTGCGACATTGTAGACTATTCGTTGACTGCAAATTGGGAAGTCAATTTATCCGTGTGTAACTTAAATATATCTCCTTGTTTTTTGTTTTGGCTTTACGCCTCGAAGACGTCGAGGTCAAGAGAGGCGGGAGAGGACTGGAGGCAAGGAACGGGAAGGAATTCGCCCATGCCTTTTCAAGGAAGCATATCGGCTTTCGCCTGGAGTAATTTAGGAAAATCATGTAAAACCCAAATCTGCGTGGTAGGACGGCGATTCCAACTCGCGTCCTCCCGAATGCAACCACATTCTGTATAGCTTCGATAGAAATCCTTACTTCATCTCATAATCCGCTGTAATATAAAGTGAGCGGAGTTATGGGCAGCTGCTGGTTATGAACCTCGGAGCTGGTGAGTGATAGTGAACCTCCTGGAAGCGCCCTGCGAGGTGCTACTCGTCGCCTCACACCACCCCCGCAGTTCTCCCTCTCGAAGAAGATCCCAATAAATTAGTCGTAGGGCGTGAGGGTGCGGCGGGAAATGGGCTAGGGTTAAGACCCGGAGATGCGTCTGCTTCCTGCAGAGCGAGGGGCTTTCCACTAACACCAAAATCAATTCAGAATTTACGTGTCTGATTTCTGGGGGAGAGCTGCTTTCAGAATGACTCGTAATTATAGCGGAAGCGAGCAGTACGCATTAGGATTTGAGTAACTCCAAAACATACTCCACTCCTACTCTACTTCTTCTGAGCTTGCTGTGAAAGTGTCTGGGCATCGCAATGCGTGGAGTTGGTTTTTCTAACTTCAGCAAAGATATCAAATATACAGTTCTGTTTTCGAATGAACTTCCAAGAAATTCAATGAAATGTTTAATTCCTTTAGGTGTGAACAAGTATTGATTAATCTTAATAATATTATAAATGAGAAAGTTGGATAAATGGATGTTTGGACTATTTGCCTCAATTCCCAATTGACCAACACCAAAGAGTTTACTCTTTGCTTCTTATGTAAACACTGATTTTCAGTGACCAAAACAAGAACATTATGACGTATTCAATCTTGTGTTTGATTTAATAGTGCGAAAATGAATTCATTTGAAAAACAAATATTTCCGGAGCGAGAAGTATAAATCAGTTCTTACGACTAAAATGTTTCCGTTTAAGTAAGTAATGTGCGTAACTGTATCTTTCTGTGTGCATAACACTTTTTTTTTTAGTTGTTTTAGAACTTTGAGGTACGTACATTTTCCCTTGAAGAGTAAAAGCCAAAGATGCAGTTCACTATCATTATTAATTTAATTGGGATGGAGCATACGCTCCGGTGGCAATTCCCTTAGACACCTTACTACCCCTTTTAACTATATTTTTTTAATTGTCTTATGTAATTTGAATTATAGAATCCTGCCCTATCTACTTTTGCGATTTAAAAATTATAATTTTAAATTCCTTTAGCGTTTTTGTAAATTATTCATCACTTCACATGGTAATTTGTTCCAATCCCTGACACCCTACCTACTATCTTATGCATCAAATCGAGTGCCAGCTTGTGTTAATGGTCGCGTTTCCCCCTCCACGCACTATTCCTAATTCTTAAACCAATATCCCTCCAAGCCCCATCACCAACATTTTTTTGCTGTCATCGGTCTTTCGACTGGTTTGATGCCGATCACCAACATTTGCATTGTACATTCCCACCACTCTCTTCACCCCCTCCCCCCTTGTCCCCCAATGACTCCCAATCCAGATTCCTTTGTCATATCAGATACTGACTGGGTCCTGCAATAAATTCCACAAACAAATATAGCTGTCATAAATGACTTTTTTCTTTTTTTTTGCCTTACTTTGAGAAGTAGCAAAACTCATATAGTATAAAACACTTTCAAGCGGATGAAGTCACGAATAACTAACTGCCAGTTAGGTACAAGTCCGTGACCGTGTTTTACGTATGGTCAGGGGTCTAGAATAGTCCCCGGTTTTAAGGTCAAAGGTCGTGATCTGGCTGAAATACGAACCTTGACCTCATGTCACATATAAATACCTAAACATGGCTGAATAGCGTTTCGCTAGTGATTGAAAAATGGCAACCACAGGAAGCTATTCATTGGCTCATGAAGTACATTTTTATTCCACATTTTTTCACCTGTAACGTTTTACCACATATTTTTAATTAAATGGAAGTATTTAATTAAAAATGACACGCTACGAAAAACAAACTAAATGAAAGTATTCTACCAATTTATTTCTTCATAATCTCGAATTTGTTGGAGCATCTTTGGTCGCTGCTACTCAAACGTGTTCCAAAATATAGCTCTGGAAAAAGATCAAAGGTCTTTTTTTTAACTGCTTAACGTCTCTTAACAGCGAGGTCTTTAGAGACGAGAAATGATGGGGGGTAAGGAATGGAAAGGGTTCGCTTTTGCAAAATTTAAAGAACGTTTGTTTAGTTTGGGGGAGTTATCGTGCTCAAAGACAGACACCAGTAACATTATATGAGAAATTAGCACTTATAAAACTTGAAACTATGTTGCAGCTCCCCGCGTCAAATAAGAGGATAAAATATAAACGCTCATTTTAACTGTAGTATTGTTTCATAACTTACGTACAATCGAGGTATAAGGTGAGAGAACTAGCGGAAGTAGAGATACAAAGAACCAACTCGAAATCAGAACGGAGGTAGAGTCATTAGCTCAGTTCTCTTCCAGCTTTTGAGAGTTGTAATGTTTTCGGCCTAAACAGTATTACTTTAGATGTGAAAACGTCTTTAAAACCTATGCGAGGCAAACGCGCCCAAATAAGCTTACGTCGAAGTAATTTCAAAGTAGATTCAGCGCAGCCATCTTGGTCATTTTTTAAACAGGAATGATGAAATTTGGTGTCGGAACCCTTTCTAGATTCCTAGTATATGTGAGAAATTAATTATTCGATTGTTTTGATTCATTCTGGCATCCAAAAATATTAACAAGATGCTTGACTGTGAATTTTCTTCAAATATTACGAAGCATGAGAACAAAGTACAGACAGAATTAAAAAAAAAACAGACACGACTTCTTAGAGCATAAAAGTATCAACAGAGTTATACCAAAACGCCAGCATCTCAATTGAAACCAACGTGTAGTACTGCCATAGCAACGTAAGGGCGTTCCAATAACTCAGATGAAATCCGATCAGCCAGGTAACGTATAAACGTGGTTTTGTTTATTATTATATTTATTTAATTATTTCCCTTAATTTTACTTCAGTTTTCCAATCAAGAGCGATGTTTTTACGGGAAAATAATTCTACAGTGTTTATCACTGCTAAACAAAGTTTTTTTGTGGATTCCTTTATGCAAGAGGTGTATAGAGCTTTGTAATTTCAATATAGCCACCGAAATGTGGTATTCTCAACTTCAAGTTGCGCTCTGGCACATGTACTATCGTCGCTAGAAGGCTTATTAAAAACGGAATTACGCTGGTTAATCGTTGCATGTAGAGGTGTTTGGCGATTTCGGTGAAAAATAAAAGTCTTAGTTATCATGTTTTTAAGATATAGAACCGTGAAAGCGATGGGTTATACAACTGCGGCATGGAAAAACTCCATCGAGATGGACCTGAATGCTTAGTTGTCACTTTGTTAAATCGGATTTTGATTAATCCCTTGACAGCTGTGGTAAGTGGTTCCTTGATTTTCACACTTTCAATTAAGAGTATGCAGTGATTGTATAAACCTCGTATGGCCTTTACTGCAAATCAATTATTTGTCTTGTAGTTGTACTTAGATTACGGCAAAATAGCCTTGATTTGCTGTAGATTGTTTACCTTCTTCTGCTACATTCTATGAGAAAATTAACTTTAAAAATACTTTAGATCGACTGAAAATCCATTTAACTGACAAAAAAATATATTAAATAGTTTGGTCAAGTGAATCGTTTACACGCGGTATAAAATATATATATATATATATATGTAGGAGATGACAAAAATATATTTCATTTAAGATTTTTCTCGGAAGTTGAACAATCCATAATGTGAACAGCATTTTACAGGAAGGTAAAAAAAAAAAAAAAAAACAACACTAGTTAAAACCTCAAGCGGTTCTAAGACTACAGGGTGTTACAAAAAGGTACGGCCAAACTTTCAGGAAACATTCCTCACACACAAACAAAGAAAATATGTTATGTGGACATGTGTCTGGAAACCCCTAGTTTCCATGTTAGAGCTCATTCTATTACTTCTCTTTAAATCACATTAAACATGGAATGGAAACACACAGCAACAGAACGTACCAGCGTGACTTCAAACACTTTGTTACAGGAAATGTTCAAAATGTCCTCCGTTAGCGAGGATACATGCATCCACCCTCCGTCGCATGGAATCCCTGATGCGCTGATGCAGCCCTGGAGAATCACGTATTGTATCACAGCCGTCCACAATATGAGCTCTAACATGGAAAGTAAGCGTTTCCGGACACATGTCCACATAACATATTTTGTTTGTTTGTGTGTGAGGAATGTTTCCTGAAAGTTTGGCCGTACCTTTTTGTAACATCCTGTATATGTAATTAATTTGTTCTACGTTACAAATTACACATTGAAATAATTATGGTTTAGATAGATATAAGCTTACTTACATTTTCATTGCTCACATTTCCTTGTAATTGTACAGTACAATGAAGTGAAATGCGTTCGGAAAATAAAGAACAAATACAATTGCATTGGTGTGACAATTATTCATAAAAACTGATTCTATCGCAATTGAGGAAACGGCCCACAATATCCAAACATTCTGGCATATTTCACATTACACAGCAAGCTGGGCCAGAGGTCAAAATTTCCAGCCGAGACAGGGATTCAAACCGGGGACATTTCGATCTCCAGTAAGACTCTTTATCCACTTGCCTGCAGACCGCTCCTACTTTTAAATAAAGGAATTCATAAATGAAGACTATAAGTAAAAATTCGAAGCCAGAAACTAGTTGCTTGACTCACGATCCAAATTTTTATAGATTCACCATCAGAAAAACCACTATACTGCTGATTTTCGAGAAACTAAGCTTGGAAGAGGGAGGGGGTTGAGCAGGGAGGGGGCAACATGGTACGCATGTATATATTTGAAGTATTTAGGTGTCAACACCTTTGATTTACTCGTACCTCGACCGAGGCTAATGACTGGTGTACTTTGCTTTGTCTCTGTGCGCCTGCAAACGTCGACGGCAGGCTCCCAGCGTCTGACGAGAACAAAGCCCCGCCTCGTCTTGTTGGCACACACAGTTACATATGTAAATCCTGACGTTGGTTCGCCGAATCAAGGAGTTAAATCCGGCAGAAAATTCAATTAACAGCGAATCGCAAAGGAGAGGGAGGGAGGCTCGGCACGGTCAGTGCGTCGCCCGCAGGCATCACGCGGGGAGCCTGCCACGGCGCCAGATTCACTCCACACCGAGTTGATACGTCTGTCAGTGTGTACAACTGTACACGCGCAAGAAGTGAAACTTTGATAGGTTATACACCTAGCATTCGGGAGGAGAGCGGTTCGAATCCCCATCAGAGCATTCAGATTTGGGGTTTTCATCGTTTCTCCAAATCACTCCAGGCGAATGCCGGGATGCTTCAATGAAAGGCTATGGCGGAAGTACTTCCCCTTTTTGTCCCAAGTCCCATCCCACCTCTGATGATCTCGACGTCGACGAGGCGTGTCTTTTCTGTACATGTTTACTTGATACGCCTTTCAGGGGCGGAGTAAAAAAATTAAGTTGGGTGTATCAGTGCAAGAACTGAAACTTCTAGGGGTTATGCACACTTTTCAGTGTATTTTGTATGTCTTCGATGTTTATTTCGCACTCGAGTGTACTATCATTATTGCATTTGTACAGTAAATGGGGACTTGGTCCAAGTTATTCTCGTAAACAGATTAAATTAATCAAAAAGTTAAAGCAGACTTCTCTTAATTATAGAGTATTGCATTGCTCCTGTTTTGTGTTTAGAGTTTATAGAGTATTGGGTTGAGCCTATTTTGTGTTTAGAGTTTATATATCAAAGAACAAACTTGTCAAAATTATCTGATAACTGTCCTGACGATCAATAGTGAACGGTATAGTGGTTCAGTGTTTCAGGTGTTTGACTGGGAATAGAAATGTTCCCAGATGGAATTCCAGTAACGGCTAGAATTTTCTTAGGCCCTTAACCCGACCTTCACCCCTGGCGCATCTTGCTGTATAATGTGAAATGGGTCAGACTGCTTCCATTTTTCAGGTTCAATGTTAAATTGTAGGCACGCTGTACCCGGTAGCATTAATGGGCGGCTACGACAGGGGTGGAATTGGCAGCCAATATAAATCCTGTCACCAGGTCATTAAGACCATGTAAGCACCTTAGAATTTGGTTAAATTCTACTTTTCTTGACTATAAGGCATATGGGAGGGAGTAAACCATCTAGAAATTGTAAAATCTTTAACCTTGTAACTACAGTATATGTGAGGAACGATTCATATAGAAGCTGATACTGCAGCCCATCTCAGAACAGAAAACGTTTTATAGGCAAAAATATCATTAAACACATAATAATAGCCACAAGTAAACATTCGAGAACAGTTAATAATAGTAAACATCTAGTAAACTTACCTAAATCAGCGAAATCCTTAGCTATCCAAATTGTAAACAAGCAGGTTTGGTTACGTGATCATATCGTTATTTTGCAACACTTTTTGATGCAGTAAAGTATTTTTATAATAATAACTAACCAAAAGAAAAGAAAATTCACTAAAAACACAATAGTTTCAGGTCATATAAATAAATAAAACATAATTTTAAAACTTCGTTGATTAAAATTGCATTGTTAACACACCATAATAACACGATTTCAGTAATTTTCGGAGCTAACAAGTAAATTTTAAGTAATAATATGGAATATTGTACAACGTATAAAAGTTTTAAAACATTCCACTCAGTTGAATAAACACTAAATCCGTTTTTAACAAAATTGCGTTATGAAGGAAAACGTGCCAACTTTTAAATCAAATTGTGAGCTTCTAAAACCACCTAAGTAAATAAAATCACTTTTAAAATGAATAGTAAAATTGGGGAATTATTCTGAAACCGGCACTTTTTCGAAATAAACTGTAAATAAGAAAATAATGTTTTTGCGTTTCTACCGGTTGAAACATTTGCCACCTCAGAATTTCGAAGATCAATAACTTTTGAAGTATTTAACATATCAAAATTCTAAATAGCACCTCGGAAAGTGCAGAAATGTGGGAACAAACTGATGAAAGTTTAAATAAGATATTCGAAAATATTTAGATTGGTTGCACACTACACAGGAAATGCTGGTCAAAATAACAGTACAATTTCACACACGAGATAAAAGTTTAACGGGAATCTGAGGAATTTTAGAACCTTCCTGAGGAACCAAGCTACACAGGTAAATTTCTGAAGGCCCTCAGTTCAAATATATTTGTTTAACACTTTTTGATGTTGGTGGTGAGAAAGCTAAGGAACAAAAGTCCCAGCAGGATTGCCCCGAGGTCAGATGCTGAAAACATTTGGAGTGGCTAGACATATAGTTCGGGAGAGCGCGAGTCAAGGCTCCAGGCCTCATGGGAATGGTTAACAGGAAGTGAAAGACCAGACGCTTTGGTAGTAGGGCAGACATGTTAGTTTTCTGACCGGTATAGTACATGTGAACATCTATTATGAAACTTTAAATTTTCTGTCAGGGGTTCGGCGGTGTTGTTCTTGCTTCATTACTTGCAATTTACGTGTGTCGAATAGTCTGATTGCCTATACCAACTGTAATATGTGAATTTCAGTGAATTTTGAGGAATATAGAAACTTTATTGTTGGAACAAGTACAGTCTTTAATTTTCCAACTTTATCTTTCTCTTCTAAGGTCAAAATTTAGGATTGTGGCGGCCGATTTGATTGTGCAGTTGGTAATATCCAAAGGTTCACCACGGTTTATAAACATTTCAAATTTTTATCAGACAACGTTCAAGTGTAAGTCAGTTCAGTTTAGGTGAAGACGCCGATACTTTAACCCCAGTATGCGATTTCGTCCCTAACAACCACATCGAATTATTGTTATACTACTTATAACGCCCGTCAAAAACGACGGGTTTCACCTACTGTGGTAGTAGGAATTTATTCTCGAAAAGATAGTAAGTAAAAAACGAATATGGATCATTTTAATGATATTTTTCGTGATATTAGTACCTTACTCTGATTAGATTATCGGAATATTGCCTAAATTTTAAAAAAAATATATATGCATTTTCTTTCAAATGACGGAAAGTATAATTTCAAAAACGGATAACTGTTATTTATTTGACTGATACATTTTGCGATTACATACGTTTCATGTAAACTTTCTCCGAGTTTTTGATAAACTTAATTGTTTCTTATCTTCGGACCAAAAAAAAATCTTAGTATGAATAAAATTTCTGAGCTTGAAGAACTCAGAAATATTAATAGCGGACAAACTTGACTTTTATTTCATCCTAAAAATTTCATTCTGCAAAATATGAAGAATTCCTGTTTCCTTCGACATCATCACCTTGTTTTTTCTATTATTATTTTATTATTATTGAGGCTAGGAAAACATTCATAATGTAATCTAGATCACAGTTTCTGTAACAGCCGGAGAAATTATATATATTCCAGATTATTAAATAGCTCAACAACTTCGAAGAATTCTCAATTCGCAACATTTTTGGCCTGATATCCACTTTAAATAACCACGTACAGCGAACATGAACAAAGACCATTAACGAAACTAGTTAGTAAAATATGTAAAAACAAATAAACCGTAATAAGTTAACTTTGATCAAGCAGCAACATTAGCGAAAGTTTTGATTAAATTAAAATTTAGCATAGGCCGGAATGAGATTAGGTATTCGTGGCTACCAATAGCAGAGGCCGTGAGTAATTTAAGTTTCTTAAACGTTGCTTTCATTAGCGACATGTTACTGAAAAGTAGTATTAGTTCCACGTTTTTTCAGTCGAAATATTTTTCCACATTTTATTTTTAAGCATAAAATGCTACGAAAAGCAAATTTTATAACTGTATTATGGCAATTAATTTCATAGCAGTTGCGTATGTTTTAAGCTGTGCACATAATATCTCATTTCTAATATCTCTGGTGGCTATTATTTTGCAGCAAGAACATCCTTGTTGAATTGCGATTGATACATAGTTATATCCTTTATGATTTAAATTTACATAAAAAGGTAAGCATGAAACTCATTTAATAGTTAACACGAGTATCAAAAACTAAGGGTATCTCATTTAGTAGGAATTTATTCTGGAAAAGCTTGTAAGGAAAAACGAATAAGAATCATGATGATGTCTTAATAACATTTTTCATGATATGAGTACCTTACTCTGGTTATATTACCAGAGTGTTTGACTAGGATTTTATTTAGATCAATGCATTTTACTTTAATAACGGAGACTATAATTTAGAAAACGGGTAACTGTTATTTTTTTTTACTGAGACATTTGGCGATTACGTATGTTTCGTGCAAACTTTCTCTGAGTTTTTAATAAACTTAATTGTTTCTTATCTTCTGCCAAAAAAATTCTTAGGGTTTCATAGGGTTTTTAAATAAATATAGCCGCGTGTGTACTTTATCGTTTCCGGTAAGCATTAGCTCTTGCGGCAGATGTGAGAAACATTCATCCTGGCTCAGCCTAATGACACTAAAGAGATCAAAAGGATGATAGCGTCATGATTTGTTTATTTATTTATTCTTTTACAAAAAAATTCAGATATACTCGTGCCGTTCATGACGTACGAGTATAATGCCGTCGCCGAGGAGACTTTCTTGTGTTTCCGACAGCGCTTAACTAGCTCGTAATGGGTTGTATTGAGAATCATTAGACTGCTGCTAAGAAGGTGTCTTTATTGCGAACAGTTTCTTTATTTCGATTCTACTTTCAAAGAAGTGTAATCGGATATTTTGTTTTCACCAAAATTACTCGATACTAATTATTTTTATGCAAAATATATAGATGCTGACGAGTGACCACACAAAAGTTGTAATGCACTTAAGATTCCACAAACTCAAAATTGTGCCGCTTCTCCATACCCCGCGTGCGTAATGGCAGGGAATTCCCTTTGTTTAACAAATTATTTGATTATTTTGCTATTATGTAATGTATGTGGATTTAAACAATGGATTCGGAGCAGTGTTGCCACCTTATAAAAAAAGAGTCGCTAGACCTGGTCTCAAAATTCACTAGATTACGAGATATTTACAACTAAAAGATTCGCTAGAAATCACTAAATAAAATAAAGGAAAAAATGGTAAGGAAAGTAATATAAAAATATTTTAATAATTATTTGTTTCAATAAATTAAACATAACATGGTATTAAAAATGAACTTCAAATTCTTCAATCGGTATTTCTTCTTCGTCATCTTGGTCTATCGTTGGAGTTGCAGAACTTTCAGATGTGGAAGTATAAAGTTGATGTATCGTCAGTCTTAGATTTAAAAGAGTATTTAGCATCTTTATCAATTGCAGCTATTATATCAGCCGGAAGCTTATAATATAAATATCTTTTTCCTTATAAAAAACAATGCAATTAAGAGTATTTACAGCCATCCTATTGTTTTTAACAATGTTCATTATATTGAAAATCTTTTCTACTTCGGCATTCGAGCGAGGAAGTGATAAAGCGGATATGGCTAAATCAGACAATTGCAGAAAGGTATTTACTCCAGCAGCATTCTTGTATTTACGAACTTCAGCTCAGAATTCAATGACATTGTTTATAGAGTTCCATTGAACTTAAACATAATTATTAATACCATGCCATTGCTGTAGAAGTTTGTCAATTTTTTGTCACCAAATCAAAGTTCTAAGCCAAGATCTACTATTTTGTCGTCATTGCCCTGGCGAAGAGTATTTTCCACACTCAAAAGATATATTTTCTCCAAAATAACGTAGTTTGATGGAAGTCTTTGCTGAATCGCTTTCGCCAATTTGATAGTGACGTCATTATAACGTTTTCTGATTGCATTTATGACACAGGTCGGTAAAGGAGTCTTTTGCGCTTGAGATTCAATTAGATATTCTGATTAAGTCAGCAGACTCAAGTGATCTATTTTAATTGATAAATAATCTTTGTCAGTTGTTACCGCTGAAGGCATTAGCACCCTATTACAAATAGAGCGAAACAACGTCGATTTGAGTCTTACTTTCAAAGCTCTTCACTCCAATTTGTGCATCATTGTGGATACTCATTAAAAATCAGGCATAAAAGCGATTAGTCTCATCGGCGTACGTAGAATGAAGTAAATCTGCTGTATAGTAATTATCTCCATTCATTATAAAATACGATTTTAATTCTTCCCATTGTGACAAAACCCTGGTCACTGTTTCTTCAATATACAGCCAACGAGTGCTACAAGACTCCAATATTTTCTGCGGTTTATCGCCAAAATTTATCGCCCCAAATATTTCTCTTTACTCATCACAACGATCACTGTATTTTGCGTGCAGCTGATATATCTAATGATTAAGCCCAATAATTTTGATACACTGAGGGCAGTTGATTCAACTAAAAGTGCACTTTAGAAACTTTTGAGAAGCAATGTCATCCAAAAGCATGTGTTTAAAATGAGGAGCTAAAAC
Organism: Vandiemenella viatica; assembly: GCA_031002005.1. NCBI lineage: Eukaryota > Metazoa > Arthropoda > Insecta > Orthoptera > Morabidae > Vandiemenella > Vandiemenella viatica. The sequence goes on along the minus strand of JARYHS010013464.1, from coordinate 38,037 downwards.
ATTTTTAATTACCTCAGTGCATTTCGTTCTGTGTATTTTCATATTCATTACAGACTTCATTAGCATTTTTAATTACCTCAGTGCATTACGTTCTGTGCATTTTCATATGCAATACAGACATCGAATCTGTAATACATTTCTTCAAAGCTTCAGACAAGTGTTCAATGTGCGTTATGGATGTGTGTTCTACAATAAACAGGGACAGCGTACCTTCAACTTTGTCTCTGTTTAACCGATTCCTAGTCTGTGATTCCTGACAGTGCTTTATTTATACCACTCATGATCAGGGCTGGCGCTACGAATCTCGGGCCACGGGTAAGCGATCTTAGGCCCCCTTCGCCCCCCCCCCCCCCCCCCGAAAATATTTTTACTTTACACTATGGTTTTTCGGATAACTCAGAAAATTTTAATACAAAAATTTTTAATATTATTGGTGCAGATTTTAAAATTTGTGTTTGATTTCTATTTATTTAGGCACCCAGGCCGGCGAGTCCCCCTTTGGTGGTCCGGGCCCCGGGTACTTTTGCCCTGCTTAACCCCCTCTAACGCCGGCCCTGCTCATGACTGTGCAGTGTTGCAAGTATATTTTTTGAAACTCTTCAAGGTTGATTATCACTAAATATCACCAAATATCTTTTTAGCGATAACATATTTAAGAATATCTTTAGCCATCATCGAAATTCACTTAATCTAGCGACAAAATCGCTAAGGTGGCGTCACTGATTCGGAGCTGCAATGCTAAATTGAATCTCACAGTTTTGCTATCATCGGCGTATTCGAAATGGCCCCCATATGGAATTAAATTTAAAGACGTATCCATTTTTAAAAAGCAATATAATCATAGCTCACACATATCATCGTTGGATGGAAGCACTTAAATACATTTTGCCAAGATCTAAAAACTATGAATTTAAAGCCACTTACTGAAAATCAAGAGGAACAAACAACAAAATCCTAGCGGGTGTCCAGCCGAATGGTGTTGTAAAATCACGACGTTTCCACAGATGACTCTGCTGTCTTCATCAGGTATATGCTTCGAGGTATCAACCACCGGTTTCCCACATCCGTAGTATGAGATAACAAAATCAGATACCAGGTAGTATCACCCGGTGATCAGTGCAAAGCACAGAGGGTATCGCATGTACCTTCATGTTTTGTAACTTGCTCATTCAATAAAATCCACTCCTGTTACAGTCAGCTTGTGACAGCTAGAAGATACCTGATGAAGACAGCAGAGCTAGCTGTCGAAACGTCGTGTTTTTACACTACCATCCGGCTAGACAAACGAGTGGATTTTGTTGCATCAGTACGCCGGCAAAGTCACCACTCCCACAAGAGTAACAAAGACGCATTTATTACATTAGATAGCTCAAAACATGTCGAAATGTTAATAGCCGATAACAGTGCCTTTAGTTCTGCGATAAGTGGAAAAACTTACTGTGCAGTAGTGATTTCTACTAAGTAATTACGGATAGCAATATATATGTACAACAATCGTAGATAATATTAATAAAAGGTCTGTAACGAGTGAAAGTTTTAATTTATTGATAAATTTTTTGTTTACGGACAGACACAATAAAATTGTTTCCAGTAACTAATTGAATAGTTTTCTTTTGCCATGTCGAAGGAAGTTTTACATCTAATTTTCAATAAGCGCAAATAAAAAATGAATTTGTCGAAAAGTTAGAATGTGACAAAAACCATTAATCTTTAATTTATTCGATTATAATTACAATCAATATGTGTACCTACCATTAAAAAATATTATTTCTTTGTGTTTTTCATAAGAAATATTGTACATATAAGGAACAGACTAAATTGATTCTAACTTGATGCTATATTGGTGACAACGAGACACAGCAAGAGGTTAGTTTCTACACTAGAGCGCTCATGGCTTGTGATGCCTTTAAGGCAGGTCTTTCTGAGTATGCAAGACTATGCAGAAGCGTGAGTTTGCCAGTGTTACTTGTGAGTCTGCTATGACCCCATCCTCACTAGTGTCGCATGTGTCAAAAAAAAAAAAAAAAAATCTAACTGCATGAGCAAATAGAAGAATGAGATGAATTACAGAACAAACTCGTTTTGAGAATCCGTGAAGTTTGTACTTGTACTTTCTATAGACATAAAGCTCGTTATACCAATCATTTCTTCGTTACGACATTTGGAAACACTGAGTAGGGTCTCACGGTCTGCGGGAAGAGATTGAAAGTTCTGAAAAAGAGAGTTGTGAAGAATCGTAGGACAAGCTCTGACTAAAGCGATATTCACGCTTTCCGTCATACAGACAGACGTAGCGCTATCCATGAATCGTTTGGATGTTTAGGTGTGATTGTGAGACCGATGTTCAACAAAAGAATACATTCACTTTAGATCTCCGGTAGATTTTATAACACTCTTACACTTACTTAATCTGCAAGTCTCATTAATTGTAATTATCACTGCTACCAGAGTCAGTTACACTAGCTCTTAAAGTACTGGTTACCACATCTGCATCATTACTTAGAGGTGCCGTCTCATCACCTCTTGCAATAATATACAGAATTATTTGTTTGTCTACATCCAAACAAACAACTGTAACTGTTTCCTCACTTACGTCGATTTTAAAAGATTCTTTCTTGTCATAGTCAATATTACAAACTACACTGTCCAAAAACTACCAAACCGAAGATGCTTTGTGAAGTTTTATTTGTATGTTACTCTAAGTACATTACAAATCTCACTAGAAACACACTCATTCTTTTTCACACAGTAAAACAAAGAAAAGTTGCTTTTGAAAATAAACATTCATATCTTTGCATTAAGATCATCAGAGAAGTCATGAATGAGCATAAATGTATTATCAAAAAGAGTTCTTTATTAACAGCAATATTTACTTGCGAAGTAAACATGTATTTTTCTTGTTTCTGTTAAACCAATGATAATACCCGAAAGAAATGTGTTATCAAAAATTAATAATCGAAAGTAATGTAAACGTTTCCTCTAACTCCTGAGTGTTTAATCAAAAATAGATTTTTATATTTAAAAAAATTATTTGACATGTAACGGACAACAAAACTTGGGAGATGTAAGATCAGTCCAAATTAAGAAAAAATATCTTTTAAATCAGTTATAACAAAACTTACTGATATTCATCTATGGGTCGCTTGTTTCTGAAAAATTCCATGTAATTCAGTCACATCGGTTTTATTGTTAGGCATACAGAGTAATATTGCAATCAATTAATGTTTTAGTATAATTATTTTCAAAACAACGAATCAAGAACAGAAGATACTAGACGCAGACTGAATATATGGATGGACATCGCATTGCGCACTTGCAACTCACTCCGAAAGCATGAATTTGCGCCCCAATATTTATTAGACATTCTTGAATTGATTTGATGCATACATCTCCTGAAATATTCGATACTTTTTTAATACCCTGTATAACTGTGTATAACGTGAGGTGTTGCGTTTAAACCTTCAGAATAATAATTTTGAAGTGAAATTTCCGCTTCACATCCAATAGCTTGATCACTTACGTGTATAGTGAAACATTCCTGAGTCGATTTTTCATGGTCGTGCAGATAACAAGAGGAAATTAAAGAAGCGATGTGACACACATTTTGCTCTATACATCACATTTTTCATCGTTTTTTAAGGAACGAAATAAGGGGAAAGAGTTTTATGTTAGCAGAAGTCATCTTGCGTTAAACACAACACTGTGAAGTGCAGAGTATTGAAACTTGTCGGAGATATGCAGACAGACGAACTGTCACATACAGATTAAGCAACGTATACGTAAAGATACTGTGCAGAAAACCTAGCAAATCAGACGTGCTACGTCTGAATCAGTTTCGATTACAGCTCCTCTTTCTTTGTCAGACTCTTGTGCGCTTATTTTTAAACTTCCTTAGAGGTCAGATGCAATATTTTCGCAGGAGCAGTATTAAGAATGCGTGAGTTTATCGGGGGATGTGAGACACTGGCCAGAGAGTCTGAGTCACGGAGTGGTGCTCGCCAGGGAAATTCCTGGCAGACACAACTCGGGAGCTCCCCCCCCGCTTCTCCCCGGAGCGCGCCGCCCGCTGCTGCGCCCTGGCGGCGGAGCTGGCAGGCGCGCTCAGAATGTCGATATGCGGCAGTAGTGTGGGGGCAGGCGGGAGGACGGCTTCAGTGGCGCGCCGCGCTCATGGCAGGCAACATCGTGGCCGACTGGCTGCGCTCGCTGCGCCTCGGCCAATACGCCGAGTCGTTCCTCGACAACGGCTACGACGATCTCGAGATCTGCAAGCAGGTCGGCGACCCCGACCTGGACGCCATCGGCGTCATCGAGCCGGCGCACCGCGCTCTGCTGCTGCGCTCCGTGCGCAGGCTGCGCGAGCACGGAGCCGCCTCCGTCTACTTCACGCTCGAGGAGACGGCGGCGGCGTGCTCCGCCGGGCCCTCGGGGGCGGCCACCACCGCCGCCTCCACGCCGCCCCCGCCGCCTCAGCCCACGCCTCCGCAAACTGTCTCCTCCTCGTTCGATGACATCAAGGAGGCGCCGCTGTCTGTGCCGCCGGCGGCCGCTTCTCGGCTCGGACCCAAGTACGCCGACGAGTACGAAGAAGGAAAGGCGGAGTTGGTGAAGATACCGCGCATGCAGCTGAAGAGACTGCTCAAGGACCGCGTCCTGCAGGACGGCATCCGTCTCAGCAGTCAGCCCTACTCCACCACGGTAAGTCTCGCTGTGCTGCCCGACACTTGTGGCAGGCTGGCCACACGTGCTCGCCCACCCGCTGTCAGCCTTCAGTCGCCTGACAGTAGCGAGTAGCCATCCAGTCCACGCAAGATGTTACATCTCTCCTACCGCTGCTACGTAAATTACACAGTGTAGCCTACCTAACAGAAGGTTTCATTCACCACCTTTGTATATTGAAAGCATTATTTGACATTTAAATTATCGCGTTTGCGACCTGCTTCATATCTGACACTATTGTGTTGTACTTATTCTCGTAGAGAATTAGTTATTACGATATTAGCTTGCTCACACGAGTCCGTAGAATCCATACAGAATAAAAATCACTCCTTCACCCGCTCTATACTTTTATTACATAACGCTGACGATATGCTGTAGTTTAATTGCGATGGAGCGCAAGCTCTGGAGGCAATTTCCCTACATACCCATTTTTCCCCCTTTCCTGCACACTCCTACTATTGCACCCTACAAATTTCAGCTTTAAATTCTTTCAACGTTTGTGGTAAATTATTTATCATGACAACTTATTCCAAACTCTGACTCACTTACCTACGAAAGAGAACTACTGCCCGACATTATGCTCGTGATTTGTACCTTTTAAGTTATTTTTGTTTGTTGCGGCTGTCATAGGCACCCACTTACAAGCTTCATCTTGATACGAATATATCAACATAGTCTTGTTTCCCGAACTGTATACACTGTAGTCGTCTTGTTTTTTGAAACACAGTGCGTCTCAGTAAACATGAGTGTTGCTGATAAAAATCACATAGTGCAACCGTCATTTTAATAGCATCACTTTTCAAAACGATGACTCATTAAAACGACAAAATTCGAACCTTTCAATTACACCTGTATCTACCTCTTACTGATACATCTAAGTCGATTAATGTTTTATTAATTTCAGAGGATAGATGACACTTTGTATTAGCTTTGTTTTAAAATGATACATATGAACCTTTTAAAAAAAAAAATGTTATTCTGCCGACGAAGAAGAAAATAGTATTAGACTGCACTTGTAACCTTACAAAATTCGCTTGATACGAGAGATTAAGGGATTTATCTTTTTACGCACCAAAATCTGTCCATCACACTAACGTCAAACCACTCACAGTTTTCACTGAACAAAATAGCGAGAGAAATGTTTCACTCTTGTAAACTAAGCTTTTATAACTGAAACATGAAATTAGCGCTTATGCTAAATATGTCATATTTATAGTTTGTATTCATTTCACGGGAATCAACGACAGTGGCAGATATGAGATCTTAACCATAGTTATGTAAATTTTGGGACATTACTGGTTAAACGAATTCCAATCATGCGGAATCATGAAGTCACATACAAGAGCATATGAACAAATTCATAAGTATGCGTGTACACAAAGAATAAAAAAAGTTGTATATAAATGTGTGGATTTTTTATGATAGACCAATGTTTATCACCCTGATAATAGTCAGGGAAATGCGACTGAAAACGTCATTGCGCAGTACGCTAATTCAAGAAAAATAAATTTCAGGTGATCGTTTTCAAATACATAATTTTTAAAAACCCGTGCATTTTTAACTAAAGTTTTCTGTAGTGGGATAGTTCACACAATATTTTGACTCAGCGTTAGTAGCGAGCTAGTTTTTTTACTTATCGCTTTTCACTTCATCAGCTTCGGGGTCATCTGAGATGGGAAAGGAATGGGGGCCAGGGAATTCGGCCATGGTCTTTTGAGAGAGCCATTCCGGCATTAACCTGGAGTGATTTTGGGAAACCATGGAAACCGAAATCCGTATGACCGGACGGAGATTCGAACCTACGTGTTCCAAAGTGTTCTTGTATTGAAACTGAATGCGCAAACCACTCGATTTTTAAATATAGGTTCAAAACACAAAAAAATGAAGAAAAATATCGAACTTGTTTCCGAGAACTCAACTTACCTTTGACTGTATCTCGAATATCGATTAATAAATGCTCTTGAAATGGAAATTAAAATAATGTGTAAATTGAATTTTTGCTTCATCTGATTATTCTAAAATAGTACAAAATTTTATAACCTAGTTCCTTAAATAAAATCGTGGAATACAGTTATGAAATTGATGATACAAAAGCTAGAAATTAAATAGTTACATATTTATTTCAAAATCCGTACAATTATTTCTCCAATTGGTTATTTAGTCAAGTCTTTACGCAGTATATTCAATAAACTATGATGAAAACAGAAAAATAAATGAAAAGTGACAGGATCGATGGATACAAATCTGTAGAGTGTTAAAGGAATTCGTTCCCATGCAAATATGAGACGAGCACTCTTACCATCTGGTGTTCTGTGGCACCACTTGTTAAAAATATTTGTCGGTATATACTGAAGTATTGGTCTAGACCAGGGGTGGCCAACCCAAATGATCTTGGGGGCCACTTTGGAAATGTATCATTACTCCGCGGGCCGCATATAAAATGATATATCCCCATATTAGATTTAGACCCACTATAGACTTTTTTTAGTGAAAAATTGAAACAATGATTTATTATTATTGTGTTTACTATTATCCTTACATGTAAACACAGATAATGTAACAATAATAATAATACCAAACGCACATTTTAAACAAATATATAACACTAAAAATGATATATAAAAAATATATAAATATAATTGAAATAAATTTTGAAAATATGCATGCACAAATAATGTATTTTTATCACATTGGTTTTCACCACTTTTTCCATTATAAAACAAATATATTTTGTAAAAGTGTGATGAATCTCGCGGGCCTGAAAAATATTCAAGGCGGCCACCGCTGGTATAGACTAAATTAGCTTAGAACAGTTGGAGCGTGTTCCGTAGAAGACCTTACGTCCTTTTCTCCTGACCTTTGAAGTCTTCTAGTAAGGCTCTTTTTTTCTGATTGCGGCTGTCTTTTATGGTCTGCGCAGGACGTCGTATACCAGGTGTGCTTAATGGAAAAGTCTGTTTAGAGACGGTAAAATGGCTAAACACCGCACCTCCTCGTCTGGAGGCGCAGTTTCCAACAGGCAATTCTTTCAACAACGCTCCTTTGGGTGCGTAGCTTGTCGCTGGAGAACGCGTTCATTAATCAAAATAAAATATGTTGCGATGTCCTGTTCCATGAATCAGTGTCTACAGACACGTTTCTGTATTGAATATGTTCACATGCGACAGCGCGCTGCACGAAACACCCCTTCCCCTTCGGTGATGTCGTTGGAGGGGAATGAAAGTTGCCACACAAGTACGTCAGCAGATCTTTATAAGTTCCAGAGAAACGACGATGACCTGACCGTATTGCTGAAAATCATGATCGCGACGAAAATTAAACTGGAAACTCTAACACAGCCCCTCACACCTGAAACACATAGTAGGCTCATATGTACTGATCTGGTTTCTCCTTCAACGACACCATTTCTGTTTAAACTAGAGTGGGAAAGTTTTAAATTAAGAAATAAAAATAAACAAAACCTTTGTCATAGAGTTCTACAGCTTTTGGCGGAGATCATATTTATCTCTCTTCGGAATGTTACCATTTACAGTCTCGGTGCTCAAAGAACACTAAGAACATTTTAATAATTTTTTTATTGGCCATGTCAACAGTTGCTCCATAAATATTTTAAATTAAACACCGTATATTAAAAACTGTTTTATTAATATTTTCACCAAACGGAAGAGTCCAGAGAAGTGCAGAAAGTGCTGACTTGTGATAGCTACTACAGTCTCCCCGTTGACGATGCCCCACACCGAAAGGGCGAAACGTATCTGGTGATTACATTAATAAAATAGTTGTTAAAAGACAGTATTTAATTTAAACTATCTAAGAACGTTCGGTGTAGAATTGTAACGGCGAAAGTCTAAATTTGTGAGCAAAAATACATCAGTTTGTTTCATATTAGTAATAATTCCACAGACATCTCAGGGTATAAAAAAAAATCTCCCATGAATAAAAACATTCATTTTTAATCATTTATATTATGGTGAAACGCCTTTTTTCTTAAAGTCATGAGTAGCACAAAAGAATTATTGTATCTTGCTTGGTATTAAGGAAGACAAATTTATTTTGCATTTTTAACGTTTATATATTTTTAACAGTTAACTCTCTGAAAACGCCCATGTTGAGGACGGACCCTTTGACTGGCGTAGAATGACTCCCCCCGCGCAAGCACACAGCTCTGCAGCGTCATCAGGATTCTGGCAGAGTTATCAATGCGGACGACTGTTCCGCTACGCACCGGTACGCAATTGCGTACTGTCGCGGTGTAAAAGCCCGCCCTAACGGCAGGTAATTGACAGGTTAAGTTTGAAGCAAAATTAATTTCGAGGGCTTAATTCAAACGCCACAAATAAAGCCAAGCGAATAAGCAACAAACAACGCGTAAAATTATGACAAAGCTGATGAATTCGCCGCCGGGCCTATAATAATCCCGTAAACATTGGATTCGCTCTTACACCACGTGTGTCACAAACGTGCAGCACTGGTGAACACAGATTTGAACGCTCAATTAATGGTCAACTTTTTTTACGGAGCACGTTCTGCGGAGAACATAAAGAGCATTGACATTATGTATCTGCCGTCTCTAATCTGTATTAGCATATATATTATCATAGAGTGACACCACATTTTGGTTTTCTGAAAGATTCCGTCTCGATGAACGCAAAAAAGAAATGTCTGCTCGTTATATGGTTTATATCGTTTCTTCTCTTTTTACCTTTCCGTTGCTTACTTTTCTTTTGATTAAACCCTCTTCTTTCAAGTTGTTATATTTCTAATTTTGATGAACTTCTTTGTTAAAATTCTATTCTCCATTTTTTCTTTGTTTCTTATTACAAGGCCTATTTATGCATATTTGCGTAAACAGTCGCAATTTCAGCTTCACATAACAACGTAAAATACAAACATTTCGTCTTTCATTGTTGGTGATAGTTTTTTAATCAGTGTATAATACGATAGAAAGACTTCGTTCACAAACCCAAAATAAGCTGTACGTAATATTAAACTAGTGTGCTGGAAGTAGAATAGCCGGATCATTACCTCCGGGACTAGGAATCTGAACGACGATGCGTTCACAGCGCACATAACATTAATCTTTGCCAGAGGTAAAGGACGTTAGCGACGTATTAAAAATTCAGTCAATACCTCGAATTGAACAGAAGAATTTTAATTATCAACGTTGGCTTTCTGCCCCTAATCTACCGAGACGCTCGTGGCACTGTGTGGTTTTAAAAATAATGAGATGCGATACTGCTGACTGAAAGTCTGCATTAATTGCGACACTACGCGTTCATTTGAGTGATATTTAGTCTTTAGGTCGCAAACCAATCAGTGCTGTTATTTTTAAGGAAAGGTTTGTGGAAAAGAGTAGGGATAAGATAGGGTACGAAATATTAAATGGAAACGGATCAAGATAATTATTCCCTTTCTCCACTTCGTAAATCAATATACCGCAGATGATTTTTAACAGCAAAGAGGTTTCTGAAAATGTATGCACTAAAATAGCAAAGACTGACGTGGTATTAAATGAAAAAAGAAGCTTACCTACTACTTTCACCAAATAATGTCTATTGAATTGACTACTCCTATCAAATAATTCCTGCAGGTATTAGAAAGATAAAACTTTCTAAATTAATTCAACTAAAATCAAATTGGTAGATTCGCGCACTTGTTGCGTTTATTGATTTTAGTGTCTGATGTTATTGTAATACTTTATAAAAATGTAATACCCCCTAACAAAAACAAAATAGAAACTGAGGTAGAAGTTTATATATGAAATAAATCGGATGCGTTTTGTCTGCGAAATATGTTAAGAAAGCCATAGAACAGTAAGAATGTTAGCATCCAGTATTGTGCTGGTTTTACTCTGCTGGATTTATTGTTTTCTTTTTCATAGTTATGTTGTAGAATTTGTTATATGCGCCTTTTTCATTAGAAAATGATTTTAAAATGATCACTGTCGTTTAAAACATCTTTCCAGAATAAAAATACTCTCGTGTAATTGTTTTTCTCGCATAAACAGTTCTGACTTTCGTGAGAAAGTGTTTTAAAAAATATTTTCTCACTTAACAAAATAAACATCAACATGCGTAGACAGATACTCACTCACCGTGTAACATAACTTTCCATGATTAACAGTAACGAATGACTTTGACGACTGGAGCTAAAGCAAGAAATCGTTCCAAGGAATATATCGAGATAAAAGGTCGCCCCCTTACGAATCTCTTTATTTAATAGTAACTAAACTTTGACTTCTCCATCTCCAGAAAAATACTTTACTCCTGCAAAAAATAAAATGTAAGTGAACGTACAAAGCAAATATGGATTAATGAAATATGTTTGACACTAATCGGCTGCTGCTCTTCGCAAGTACTTTTAGAAAAACTTCTAACCGACTACTCGAATAGGTCAGTTCGGTATATTTGCACCGGTATACAAAGTATTCCGATGGTATTCAGAAATTTTATACTGATATGTAGATTTTGGATCCGGATAAACCTACTGGGTGCCGCGTCATTTGTGGAGATGAGTGGTAGATGATTTTACTACACTAAACGACAGTACGCTACACAAAGAACAGGTAGTGGTTTCGCCATACCAACATTTCTTTACTTAACTGACTGTTCTGTAACATAACTGAAATTCCAAGTTTACAAGAGTATCAGATACATGCAAAAGTTTTGATTTAGTATCATAAACTGTTGATTTGAAGCATAGTTGATTCCATTAAATTCATTTTAAGAGTTTCATTTATGATTCATGTCTTATAGCGTAAAATTAAATTTTACATCTTCTTAATTATGTTATGTTTATGATATAGGAAAGAATACACGTTACTAAATAATTTTTTCATCTAGTGAAATTATAAGAGCAAAACAAGGAAAACAACCGTTTGGTTCTGCAGTTCAAATTTTCTAATAATTATTGCTATATAGCTAATTATAGCTATACTTCTAACAAATTGTGAGATGCCTTCCCGACAACACTACAAGAGTGATCTCAAAAGAAAGGATTCCTCTTGTAAAATTCGAAATAAAAATATACCATAGAATTTTCTGAAGTTTTTCATATCGGTTAACATTATTACAAACCGCATTGTGTCTTTTAATTTTTTCGTATAATACAACCAGGTTCTTCTGATTTATTATCCACAAGAGAATTGGAAAGAAATAGGATATACTAGGACAAAAAGAGCTTTTGAAAAGGACCTGTGTTGTTATAAATTTTTTTAAAAAACTGTATTTCAAAACACTAATATTACACTCATTAAATCATTTGATGTCAACAGTTACGTTTCGTCTAACATTCTGATATTTAAAACAAATGTACTCAATATAGATCACAAAAATTTCAACCCGTTTGGGACAAGACCTATCTTTACGTACTTAAATGTTACCCGTTAATTTGGTTTATTACAAGGATTATCTTTCGAAAAATAACTTCCGATGATATATAACGCTCACAACCAATCGGCACTGAGGTAATGAAGTACTGTAGTTCTGGATATTATTACGCGTAGATAGTAATCCGTTCCGTATTGAAAGACATAACAAACTCGTTTCCAATAATAGGTATCCAGAAAGTAAATCAATTCAACACGAACATAAACAGGCTTTTTTTTCTGTAAATAATAGTTTCAGGGCTATTCACTCTTCACACAAAAGTTTCTCAAAGTATTTATTTCAGGTGTTACAAATAACATAAAACTCAGAATTCTGAATACATATAATCATAGTTCATTGTAGCCTCTTTGTCGAAGAATATACTCTTGTTTTCCCCTTCACTTCCGTATGTTTTCCATTGTCATGTCTTACATCCTAATACATGGGTGGGTTGTTACAGATAAACATACTTTCTTTATGGCTTTTTCTTATCCTGTTCTCAGTATTGACGTCACATGAACATTAATTTAAAAAATGAAAAACGAAAACAGTTATAACGCTTTTGTTCAAAACTTTGTATTTAATTAAACTTTTGTGCTAATTTAATAACTAATCATTTAACTGTCAATATAAAAATTATTAGTCACATGAACGAAGTGAATAACAACACATTATTACAACGAACTCTTCCCTTCTCTTATGTTCGTACATTTGGTATTAGTGAATGATAAAAAGTCAATTCAAATAATTAAACAACCTAATATTATAGTAGAAGAACTTTCATGTTCCCTCGGAACATAATTTTATTTTATAGATCTATTTGGGATATGCTGAAAAGACAAATAAGCCCTATGATATCAAGAAATACTCGTCAAAGATACATTATGTACAGTGCGCTGTAATGCTGAGTAATATTTAGTGTGTTATTATTTTATGAAAGATTTCATTGAATTCCGATGATGGTGGTGACACTAATAACAAAATTTACACAGTGTATTGTTTTAACTACAATTAACAGCGAACGGTAATTTGAAACGATTGTTCTGATTCCAGAATAGACGAGGCTGAGAGATAGCTCAAAAAAGAGGTGTTTTATCCTGTGTACAAGCGCAGAGAGCGGCTTATCGGTTGTTCGATGGCCGTGACTCACGCCCCGCTGTTTTCATCAAGAATCACTAATCTCATGTTTGTGATCATGTTTAATGAACCTCATGTGATAGGTTTTATGAACAATGAAACGCTCTCGAATATAATGAGATTCCAAACTGGATGATAACTTTCGTTACACGTATTGTTAAGGAATAAATGGAGTTCATTGATGTCGCATCGTTACCGTTTCCTTTATGAAAAATTGTGATTTTTGATTTGTCTCAGCCATCGTTGAAACAATATGATTCTAAGCAAAAATTATTGTAAATAGTGAGGATGAGTTATTATTATTATTCTAAATTAAATAAAACGCCATTTATTTATTTCTGACATGATAAAAATACAGATTTTTTACAATAAATAATAAATCGCCTTAGTATGTCTAATTGAAGCAAGAGAGATTTGAAAACACTCCTAATCATGGAAGATATCTTTACAAGTAAAAAGAGTCTTATCTATATATATAAAAGAAAGTCGTGTTAGTTACACTATTTATAACTCAAGAACGGTTGTACCGATTTGGCTGAAAATTGGTACGGAGGTAGCTTAGAACCAGGAGATGGACATAGGATACTTTTTATCCCGCTCGACCGTGTTCCCGTGTAACTTGACATAAAATGTCAAAGAGAATACAAGTCACTATAAAACGTGGTATAACATGTAATATTGTAAAAAAAACTCAGCAATGGCCAAAGTTTTATCAGCATCGAAAATCATCATCTGGTACGAATGCACAATGGTGCATAAACGTGCATTAGAAGCACTTAACCGAACATTGAAAGATCTACGCAATGACTCAAGATGTTTTAGAGGAGCAATGATTTTACTGTCTGGCGATTTCCGCCAAACACTGCCAGTAATTTCAAGATCAACGGCTGCCGACGAAATAAACGCTTGCCTCAAATCATCGAATCTATTGGGCTATGTGAAGAAACTTCAGCTGACAACAAACATGAGAGTTGCATTGCTTAATGATACATCTGCTGAAGATTTCTCTGAGAAATTGCTGACTATCGGTAATGGTCGAGTACCTGTCGACGAATCGAGCGGATTGATTTCATTTCTGTAACTTTGTCTCATCGAAAGACAAACTAATCAACAAAGTATTCGAAACCTCATTACTAACTACAAAAATAATGAATGGTTGAGTGAGCGAGCAATTTTAGCGGCTAAAAATAAAGACCTAAACTACATAATTCAGAATGAGATCATTGGTACAATGCATTCATTCAAATCTATTGACTGTGTAACAAATGAAGATGAAGCCACCAACTATCAAATTGAATTTTTAAACTCCTTGGATGTGCCTGGTTTGCCAACGCACAATTTACGCTTCGAAACATAAACCAACCAAAACTGTGCAACGGTACGCGTTTGGTGGTAAATTGATGAACAATGTGATTTACGCGACGATACTCAAAAGAAAATTCGAAGGTGAGCAAGTTCTCATTCCGAGGATCCCGATGATCCCTACCGATATGCTGTTTGAGTTTAAAAGACTTCAATTTCCGATCCGTCTTGCATTCACCATGACCATTAACAAATCACAAGGCCAATCCTTGAACGTTTGTGGTTTGAATCTGGAATATCCATGTTTTTCCCATGGTCAATTATATGTGACATGTTCACGGGTCAGAAGATCATCTGCGTTGTTTGTTCTTGCGCCTGATAATAAAACAAAAAATGTCGTGTATCACAAGGTACTTAACTGAAGAGTGAAACCTATGCACCAAAATACATTAACAATAAAGAATCATTAAAATACTTATTTTTTTAATTTTGTATTTTCTAATAAAAAATATTGAACTTAATAAAATAAAAAAATCTGCTTATTTATTGCCTCTAAGGCAGAACAGAGTTCACTGGGTCAGCTAGTTTATATATGTATATATATATATATAATCATGGCGTACCATTTTCCGAGTTAAGTGTAGTGAAACTAAATATTTTTGTTCTGAATGTTGTTGAATTACAAATTTCATTTTGGAAGCATTTGAATACATACAATATAAATTGTGAAATCCATTCATGCAAAATTTCGAACGTTCTTTTAGTTTTCAGTAACAACGTTATTTCAATAATACTACATAAAAGTTTACAGTTTCTCAGCTAGCACAAATAAAAAGTAGATTTTAAAATCTCAAATTCATTAGAATAAGTGTAACAAACTGCTGTGGAAAGTGTTCGTTTAAAAATGTTTTTTTCAGTATAGTGAATGTTGCAGGATATATTTAGTTTTAAATTCAAATGGTTTTTGGTCTCCATGATTTGCACGGAGACCGTAGCTTTTTTTCACATATTTTGTGAACCGGTGGGGTGCTTTTCTTAAAGTTGGTTATTCTGTTTTTTTTCTTCAGATCGACATAGGTTTACAGCACAGTTGACAATATAAACTAATAGAACACAAAGTTTTATTTAGAAATTATTTGCTTAGTTGTAACAACAATCAGTTACGATTATAATAGATTCCATTTCTAGAAGTCAATCTCTACAATTTAAGGTTTTTATCGCTTGCATTTTTCTTTGTCCTGGCCAGTTTTGAGGCTTTATTAATGTGGCTACTTACCGAAAATTGATGCTTTCTTTCGTGACTGCTTTAGCTAATTAGCGCTACCTTCGTGGACTCTCAGAATATTACGTTGGTTACAAGAAGTTGCAACATCTTTTTTATTATTAATATTTTATCCATGATGGATTGGTGGAACTTCCGCGACTGTGATGTCAAATATGGGTTGTAAAAAATACAGCAACCAGTCACACTATGATGGTGTTTATTAAACCATTACCGGTTTCGAGCTATACCTGCTCATCTTCAGATGGTTTGCCCATGTTATTAAAGATAAACATTCCCCACCATCTTTAGATGACAACCTACAGATAATACATATTGCTGATAAAGGTAGAAAAATGGATCTGCTTGAAGAAATAGAAATCTACATCCATGCCAAGAAAATGCCTAACCACTTATTAAATGAACAGATAGAGCTATCTAATAAATCATTCCTATATAATTTTCTAGAACTATTTGTTAAACCCAACACAGACTAAATTTAAAATATAATAATATATACTTAAATGTAAAATTTAATTTGTAGCATTAAATATATTATTTCTGTTTATACTATACATATCATGGTACAATTAACCTTTAGTGTTTTATATCTATAAATCCTGGTGTATCACATTATAATTTTAACGAAATAACATTCAGTCTAATTTTACCTTTGTTACTATGTAAACTTCTTTGTATATAATCATCTTTGCTATATATTGTTTCTTTGTAATATGTCCTCTTTGCTTTGTATATCCTGTGTATTTATGTATCATGTGTGAAATGGTGGCAAACACAGTGTACTCAAATCCATATCCATCAGTGCTAGTGCAGCACATGTTTATAAATATGTGCATTTATAGTGATTTAGTTTGGTTTTCGGATATATTCAGATACAAAATGTAAGTAATAACAAACTATAATAACAAACTATAATCTCAAAAAACAAATACTTCTTTTGTTACCGTAGGACAACCATGCATTTGTTGATGTAAACATTTACAAAAACTTCTTTTGTTACTGTAGGACAACCATACATTCCTGTATTTGCATTTGTTGATGTAAAATTTACAAACCATCTGAAGATGAGCAGGTATAGCTCGAAACCGGTAATGGTTTAATAAACACCATCATAGTGTGACTGGTTGCTGTATTTTTTACAACCCATATTTTTTATTATTATTATTTAGAAAAAATAAGAAATTGCTGCCGAAAGAATTACACAATTATTTATTGGACTTTAATTATTCACAAACTAAGATAATTCTCGTTCTTGGTTTTACTTAAACCACCGATAGTTTAGATATAATGGTTGGCTAAATCTGCCTTCGTTTTGTAGCATTTATTTGTTATAACCATTTCCATTCCAGTTCTTTCAAATAACTAAACATTTTCCGACTGAAAATGTTTAAACATTTGCATAAATTGGGACTGCAGAAAGATTTTGCGTGCAAATCCTTCCTTCTTTGCCCTCGCCTTCCACAGACTTGCCAACACAATTTTTATGCTGGGTATATATGAGCAACAAAATTGTGTCACTTTTTTTAGGATTCAACTTGCTTATGTGTTTACACTGAGGCAATAACTGGCTCAAGTTATTGAGGGACTCTTTCTTCTGAGACAAGTGTCATTTCTACTCTCAGAAAAAACGTCGCACATGTTTACACGGCATGCTGGTGCAGGAGCTGTAACAGTCGGCAACAGCCACCAGGCAGTGAAACATGTCGACCAGAAAACCTCAGTTTGCAGCTGCCTTTACAGTTTTATTTCTTCTGTCGAAGCCAAACAGGAGAAGGAAAAGGAACTTTTCGACATGCGAGTGCATTTTACGAAGGGGTGAGCTGGGTGTTCATCCAACTTTGCTATCTCATTTGGAGTTACAGGATATTAGACAGCTTGACAATTTTCTGCGAATGACGGTACAGGATTTTGATTACTTACTGGAATTTGTAGGACAAAGGATAAAAAAAGGCAAATATGCGTCAGTCTATTACGAAAAGTGAAAGGCTTTTCGTGACAATGGGGTCTTGAGGAACAGGTGAGAAAATTTTACATACTACAAAACGTAAAACCAGAGTAATAAAAGAGGAATTTAAGATTTTTCCTCTCACCACAAGGATAAGTATCGTGACAGTATGAATTCATTTAAAAATAAACACGTGATTTAAATTGAACCTTTTATTTAAACCTACCAGTAGTTACATGGTCTGAATGGCTGCTGGGTATAAACGTTATTGTGTCGTAAAACACAAAACACCCTTGTACTTTGGTATGTAACGTCTGCTCCACCACTGCTTTTTTTTTCTGAGAATGAATCACTTTGATTTTTAATTAGGTTGAGATATAATTTTCTTTTTACACCCCGCAGTTCTGGTAAACTTCCCACCCCGAAATTAAAGCAAATACTTCACTTTTATCCAACAACTTCTTTTCTCCTGACATTTCCTCTCTGAAACTGTTGGACAAAATTTTGGCACTTTGGAAACTACAATACACTGTCTGAGAGAAGCGAAATGACTTGTCTACACAGCAGAAAAACATAGCGCAACAGTTGAAAAGTGTCAAGGTTTTTCTCTCAGCCGTGTTGACGCGAAAAGTGAGATCAACTCGCGCAATAAGTGTAGCAAGTTTATTGCTCGCGTATATGAGCCATTACATTGCTACCAACGAAACAGCGTGTCAAAGATCAAGGATGCTACTTCGCCCGGAGTCTTCGAAATTTATTAAGCAAAATAAGTAAACGGAAATTACTCACAATATACTCTTGATAACCATATCTCACCTTATCTTAGTTTGTTTCTGGAACCAAAACTTTTTTATTTAAATAACATTGTTTAAAAATTTTAATCTTATTTACGCCGACCTGTTTATCAATTTTGTTTACTGTCAGTAGTGTATGCTTGTAGAGAGAAGGCATGCAGCACTCATCCTGGTTGTGTGAAGGGTTATGGTTCACCGCCTCTGAGAACCGAGATGCGATAATTGCGTTAAGTGCAGCAGGTGTCTTAGTGGAGACGAGCGGGCGCATCAGCTTTAAGGGGCCATTTACCGTCCTGCTGGCGTAATGGTCTGGTCTCCTCGGAATGCTTTAAACTGCGCACCTGCGACTCTCACAAGCCTCTTCGGCCGGCTCTCAGCTTCCTGACGAGGTCGAAGTTTGGTATGCTGATTGCGAAAACGATCGGAATACGTGACAAAATGAAATAAGTATGGGACGGACAATTGAGTACTACCCGAACTAACAAATAATGGCAGAATATCTAGCGGATAATGGACCGTCCACAAATTACGTGGCTTGGTCTAGGGGGGGGGGGCAGGAGGGGTTGGCTGCAAAGCTACTTTGGGCTACGTGGGAGGGGGGGGGGGGTCCTAACCAGGCCATGTAGCTTTCCATTCATGTTATTTGTCACAGTTAAAATAAGGTACAGAACACACAACAGCATGTCAATATTTATTTATGTCATTTAATTATCTCCCTATATAATTTACGATAGTATGACAAGAGAAAACAGTACAAAATGTGAGGTGAGGTGAGGTGGGGGGGGAGGGTAGAGGCCAAAGCCACCTCGGGCTACGTGGGGGGAGGGAGGTTCACAGGAGGCCAAAATGGAGCTACGTGGTTTATGGACGATCCCTAAGTGCAGTGAGCCTTTTTCTTAGTGTTATTATCGACTCTTTATTTACAGTATATATTATTTTTTGATTTTCTGTTAGCATCTTTACTGAACCCTTTTCTGGTATTCAAAATTCCTTATCCTATGGTTCTGTTTTCCACGCCTCGTAAAATTTAGGGGTCGCGTCACTGTAATAACACAGTTTAGGAAATCTATAAATAGCATTACTTGTCTACCATTTGAAAGCTGAAGAAATTATTTTCACGAGAACTCAAGAATATTTTGTCAATAAACATTAAGTTAAGCTATGAACATTGTGGAAACATCGAAACAACACGTGTAAGTTTAAAAAATGTGTTTTCTTAGTTACAGTCATTATTATTTTTGAAGTGAGTGATTCCATATGTGTTATCACTAGTACCAACGAATAGAAAGAAATTCACGACAGACTTTGAACTTATGGAAACGGGATACAATTATCTCACAAATTTACTTTCGCTGTAACATGTTGGACACCTGCATCAAACGACGATCGAGTAACTTTCAGGGAATGGAGTGTAGTCTGTTTCTCTGGGAACAAATTTACACGATTGTATTTTCCAGAGTTTAACTCAAATTTACTTCAGAATAAATCTAATTTGGTGAATCGTAACTATCTCAACTAAACATTAATTTTTTTTATATTCTCTAACCAAGTGCATATCAGTCAATGGCCATTTGAAATTTTGACGTTTCAATTGCAACTCATAAAATATATTTACAAAGTTCTGTAATAGGAGGGAGCAGTTATTTGTGGCATTTCAATAAGTTATGGCAAGAGAAGCAGGGTATAAAGGAAGTACAGTAAGTAATTTTTTGAATGTTTAGCGGCAGTGCTTATGAATCAGTTCGTTGTCGACAAGCAGGAGTTCCTGTTCGTCTATGGTGACTTGTTTTTGATGAGAAGCCTCGTTAAAAATATAGATCTGCCTTTATAACCTACTAGAACATAAATAACGCCGGGAATAATAGCTCGGGAGTCGCAACCACGTGATCCCTTTTCAGAGCAACGCAGGGTCACTAACAATCATCTAGTTCTCTTCTAGAGCATTTGTAAAAATATAAATCATGAGACTATTACAATATTTCAGATTTTCAAAGCAGCTTCTTTCATTTCGTCTATTTTTGGAATTCCTTTTATTTGAAAAGTTAATGTGTGTTCTCATTCTTAAATCATTGGTGTACCTTTAAAGAATTGAAAACACCGGTATTTTCCAATGTAGTCGGGCAGTTAGGAATACAATTAACAAATAGACGTTTGAAAGTAAGATATTTTAATCTGTTTTTATCTCCTAAAGATATTCTAGTCATGTGAAGTGACTAAACACGGCAATTTAAAAATAAAAATAATTTATTTCCTAAAATATTGAATTGTAACGGAGGAAACCGAGTCTGGTGGGTGAGTGTTGAACGTCCGGGGCTGGCATTCGGAAGTATGTGGGTTCGATGAGTGTCCTGAGATTCAGATTTCGGGTTTCCGCAGTTTCGCAAAAAAGCTGGGTTGGATGCTTCAAGAGTTCATCGACGAATACCTTACTCCAGTCCTATAATTGATCTAAGGACGTTAATGAGCCTGTAGTAACTTGTGATTTCCACGTGCATTAGAACTTGATGGAGATTATACTTACTCAACTAATGTTAAGACAAACCTAAAACCTTTGAAGATACATGAACAGAACAGCAGAAATAATCGATAAGTTGAAACATAACTTTATATAAATCTTCAGATTACTACACTTAACCATTACGCACTTAATGCTTTTAAAATAAGTACGTCGGCAGTTACATTAAACCGAAGGTTCTCTAAAATCGTTTGGGAATGCTAGTCAGTCAGAATACTGCTTTTAGAAATACTTAAAAACTCCGAGTATCTGAATTTTCAGTTACACTGTATAACTAGTTAATAATCTACAAATTTTAGAAATGCTCTCGGGTAACTAGACAAGTTAACGAAGTGTTATCACATGATATCCCGGCGATCACATTCACCGTTGCCATCTTCTTTACCAGAAGATGGCGACAGTGAACGTGTTCGCCGAAATATCTTGTGATAACACTTTCTTAACTCGGATAGTTACCCGAGAGCATTTTATAAATTCTCTTCGCCCATAGAAACTTCGTTCTTATAATGAATCTACAAATTATAAATTTTGATTGAAACAGTAATTCAGTATTAGGATTTCCAATGCAACAAACAGTTTATAACAATTTAAAATAAAATTAAATGTACTCCTGTTATCCTGGTTTTCTATTACTACTGATTAAATGTTCTAAATATATTTAAAGATAGTCCGAAACTTTACGTTGCAGAACGTAATTTAATATAAACAATTTAATAATTTTTGCTACTATTCTAATGCTTCCTTGAAATAGATATTGGAGATATGGAAAGGAATATTGCTGGCGTATTCAAGTTTCGAATCCAAAAATTCTACTATTAATGGAAAGGAAGAGCTTTCGTTACGGGTGATTTTCTGCATAAAGCGTACACATCCTACATCTACAAGAGCCTTCATAACAGAAAATACGAGTGCAATTAGTGGTATAAAACCACCCCGCTGATGCGTAGTACTAGCTAATTGTACATTAAGAAAGCCGAACGTAAATATTGATGGCGAGTGCGCTATAAAAATAATTTAATCACTGAGAAGTGCGAGCAACATGATTCGGCGGACGGGCGACCGATTGGAGGCGGCGGTTTTTGCACGCCTCTGCTAGGCGCCGGTAATCTTGCGAGAGCGACCGCATTTAATTAACTCTGTAGGAGGGGGGGGGGGGGGGGGGGAAGCGCCGCCCCCGGCGCCAGGACGCGGGCCAGACGCACGCCACATTATGTCGCTTGCTGCTCAGCTTCCAAGTGAACCACACACATGACTAGGAGCACAGAGCGTGGTGCGTGAGCGGTGACGCTTTGGCTTCTCATTCGGTAGGATGTGGATTCGAATCCCCGTCCGGACATTCAGTTTTCTGTTTTTCAGGGTTTCCCCATATCACTCCACGTTAATGCCGGGATGATCCCTTTTAAAAGACCATGGCCGATTTTCTTCCCGCTCCGTCCTTCCAGCCTTTTCCCACCTTTAATGACCTCGACGTCGCCTAGGAAAAAAGCCAGCTAAATACACCAATAAATAACTAATTAATTTAATTTTTCTTTCAGTAATAACAGACATCAACTACTGTTATTGTTCGCATTGACTTCATATCTTGATTCCACTTAGAGCTGCAGTAACAGTATAAAATTTCCGTTGCATAATTAAACTGATTTTTTCCCGTATCTCAATCCTGGAGAGAATTTCTTGCGTTCTTACAATAACGCTTGGCTGAAGGTCATTGGACGAAATGTACAGTGTATGAATAACACTGGTCCATCAGTTGCACACACATCCTGGCCGGAAAAATAACATCTTGGCTTTTCTATGACATCGCGGAGGACATTTGAGTCGTATATTTAGAAAATAAAGAAGTAGCTCCTTTCCTTACTTTACAATCATTATGGATCAAGGTTTGTAATTAGGGTTGGTAAAATTGAACATAAACCATCCTGTTGGACTTACACTGTAACACACTATTGTAAAGATAATATGTTTAACCAACAAAAGGTGCATTTTATTTCTTTAGTTCACTGTTAACAGACATACTAAGATCATAGCCAGGGCCGTCGTTAGGGAGGGGTAAGCGGGGCAAAAGTACCCTCGACCCGAGCCTCCAAGGGGGGCTCTCCGTTCAATGTGACTAGGTAAATAGAAATAAACTTTAAAAAACTTTCTTAAACAAGGCTTTATTTAATTTTTTTGTTAAAATTTTCTGATCAAAATTTCAAAGTTTAAAGAAAAAAATTGTCGTCGAGAGGGATTAGGGAGAAGGCCCTAAGTATGCTTATTCGGGGCCCAAGAATCCTAGCGCGAGCCCTGATCATAATTATGTTATAAATTCTAATTTCAGTGTCCATGAGAAGGAAAATATATATGTATACATATTTTTCCCCTACCATTTACTTATTCGAAATATTCGATCATCAAGAGGCTGGAACTTTAATTATAACGAAAACAAAGGTATTACCCCTTTCGATGTCATCGTTCTCTAATGCTAAAGGAAATTTTGTAAGTAAAAGTTATTTTTCATCCTGTAAGATCTTAGTAAATTAACTGAGTGAAACACCCATGTATATAAACGTAAACAATCCTCTGACTCATATAATACATTAGTTGCACAAGATGAATAACTGAAAATTCGTTTACCTCACCGCTGTATTTCAATAAAGGTTACAACAATTTACGATAAAGGTTTTTTTTTTTAACATGCATTTGAACGTCGAAGCAGGCACTGAGAATGAATGTAATTAAGGGCGATCATGCTTCCACACATACCCAGACTTGTGTCCCCGCTTTAATTTAAAAGTCTCATTTTATTCAAATCTTTGGGTGGTAAATGGAACTGATAAAGCTATTAAATTATTTTTCGGCAAGCCTATACGGAAAAGAGTTGAGTATGATGTAATTGTTCGCAAACGCGTTCTTCCATTACTAAAATATCACCTCTTCTCAATTGTAAATATTTTTAGACATTCTTTGAGACTGTTGTATATGATGTATAGAAATCAAATCACTAGCTCATACTAAAACTAATCAATGTGGAGGCATGAAAACGGGTGGAAGCGTTATTGCATAAGAAATATGCTCTAAAACAGTGTATATCACATCACCATTTAACAATAACATGCGTTATTTGTCATTGGAAACATTTACCGTTTAAAAAACAACAATGCGAAGATTTGCAGCCTTCAGATAAGTAGAGTATGTTAAGTGTAGAACCGGAGATGCTTAATTTCCTTATATTTTCGAAGCGACAATCCACAAACACTTGTCATGTAATGCAATGTGCTTACACAGTTTGATATATGATGCTTACTTAAAAATAAATCAGCCCAATAAATACGTCAGTTACCTTTGCGAATACTGTTCATAAGACAGATCCGGATTCCTTGTTACGCTCGCGTGGACTGAGAACAGAGTCAAATTTCGTTCGGTCACGCAAAGCAATATTTTACGTCGACGTGAATGCTATGCGAGACGGTTCAACATACCCACGCTCCTGCGACTGTAATATGAGTATGGCCGGACAGTCGGTCGTTGTGTGCATGTGATATCAGAGAGTAGTGCATTGACTGCAGTGTGGTTCAGGGAATATGAAACACTATGTGCTGACGCTATTGCTGAATGACTCACGCCTAAACTTCTGTTCCCTGCTTGAGACTGAAAACTAACTTGAAAGTCTTAAGGCTTCGAACTGTGAAAATTATCTGTACAATGAAATCATTAATATAGTTATTATAATGTTATAGTGGTCCATAAACGACCACAAACAACGAAAACATAATCATCTTAATTTGCTTTAATTACCCGAACATCATTTATGAAATTCGATAAATATGAAACTTGAAATCCTTTGCTAACTCAAGCGTTAGCTAAACAAAATTAAAAAGATCATGAAACAAGGTAGTAGACTGCTTCGTTGTTATAAGATTGGTGAATAATAGTAGGCTACATACATTTAGGCTAATTTCGATACGTTAACGCGACATTTAATAGGTAATTTATTTATTTTTTAAACACCCTTACTCGTACTCATGTAACCTTGTTCATTTTGGTGTTGAGTGGAAAATCGTTTAATCAGTAATTTAACACGACGTATTCACAGCTGTGATGTTGATATCACGTGCATTTCACGTGATCTCTGTGCTTATTTTTTTTAAGATGACCACATCTTGTTTCTATTCTGCCGAAAAATGCTTTTCCTCATCGACATTGAGACTTACATGAATCTTCGCCAATGCTGATTGCAGTATTTGCAGCCCTTTAACTAATTCTTTAAGTATCGTAATGTTTGATTTAGATACATGAAACACGCTGTTGGAAAATCCACCCAATCCTCGTATTTAAATTAATCTGCATAAAAGCAAAAATCAGAATTACAGGTTCTGATTTAAACATCACGAACAGACATAACTTTGTTAAAAGATTGCCACAGTAAAGATAATTCAGAGAAATCTTTTTAAAGACTTTGTCAGGTTAAACATTTTCGTGAATACCGTGAAATCTCATTGCAGCCCACCTATGGATTTTCACACGCGACGATACCCAACCAAAAATGGAAAGTGGTATCAATGCTTCACTTCCAGTAATTGCGGTAATAAGTTCGTACATCGGCAACGCAGGTATTTCCACGTTAAAAGATTGAAGCGTCAATAAATGGTAAGACTTTTTTATAATCTTCTGCTGCGGTACGCAGATATAAATGAATTGTTATACTAATGCTAAGCTAAGCTTGGTATTCAGTCAGGAGATTGGTTGTAACCTCCCGAAGGAGGTATAGTTAGGTTGGGATTGGAAGTAGGGTTGCCAGTTCCTTTCCTCCTTGCCTAACTCGGCAATCCTAACATTGAATCTGAATCATAAAAGTTAATCACATAAGACAACAAGCTGTGCCAGAAGAGAATATCGAGTTAACGGCCTTTGAAAATACCCACAGTCAGAGGGATACGAAGCGGGGACCTTTCGATCTCCAATCAGACACCTCAACCACTCAGCGCGGTACTAATATCATTCACCTGCAATGACTAAGGAAACTGCCCACGGTCGGTAGGCAGGGGCTAGAAAACTGGTCTGACATTACAAGGATCAATGGTTCGAGTCGGGCCTAGGGCATGGGTGGTTTTAATTAAATGTTGTGTTTGTCATGTGCTGTCTTCGTCTTGTGTCGGCCTTTCCAGGCGGAATTAAAAGAATATCTATCATAATTCCACTTCTAAAGAAACAATAACACATCAAGCTGGCTGTACGACTATGATGGCCAGATATTAATTATGGAAAACAAAAAAAGAGAAATTGACCAAGTTCCAGTTTTCAATTCACTCGCCGCTGATTCTCGTTTATTAGCAGAAATGGTTCAAAAAGTGTTAGTGACTTTTTGTACTTGAAAAATTCAAGACGATGCCAGGTTATTGAGCATATAGACGACTCTACGTTGAATCATAAACCTGTATCTTTTCATTCAGTTATACATTTTCCACCCTGTTGGCTCAGTTGATAATGGTATGCGAAACAATCGTCGACGAACAAAATTCGGGTCCGCCAACCATTGTTTATGTGACCCCGGGGATGAAGTCCATTGCTGGGGCAGCAGTTCCATAAAACTGCTCCTGCTTGATGTTTGCTGTGAGCGTAACATTTCCGTGCTAACATTTGTCAGACTGCCGCTGCAGCAGTAGCCATTGGCACCATTTCCGTGGTATTTATCTTCATTTGCTGGCTGGGGGGATCTGTTTAGAGCGGTCCTTTGGAACGCGGCGTAATAGCTCAGTGAAACCGGGTTAATGTGGAGCAATCGCGTTATTTGGTCGCGCTGTAATAGCGTCGGTAATGACCGCACACTGTGATTGCGCTCGTTACAGTAAGGAGTGCCGCCCAGCTAAGATCATTCTCCGCGTTCACAAATACTGACTGCTGCGTTAATAAAGCGCTTGGCGTGACGTATTTCTCCTATCAAGCTGTGGTGGAGTTGAGCGTTTCTGTCAGCGCCTAATCCATTGCGCTTCTGATGTAAAGTCGGGCGATATGTCAAGCTTACTGTTTTTCCTCAGACAAGAGATCAACGGTTGCACTCGACCAATGGGTCGATTTTTCGTTCCTCTTGCTTGCTGCCGCGCGAATGTTAAGAGAAATCCCATCTCCCGTTAGAAACCGTATTCCGCTTAATGCGTATCTAGATACCCATTATGTGTGATTAGCACTTTGCCACAGTCAATTCTTAAGCCACCTCTAAACAAAATTCCACAATGATTTTCAAAGAAAAGACGAATTAGTGGGTACATGCACCAACGTGTACTCAAAAATTTATGTCATAAAACGTTCAGGATAATTTTTTGACTGATTACGCACAATTCCTATCTTGTTTGGAATTTGTGTTTCTGTCCTACGCTGTACATTTTAAGTTAGATCTAATATTTATAGAGAAATATTTTTAAGATTTAATAAATACCTTTACGTGTAAAAGTAAGCCTATTCTGAATTCAAATTCACCTAGTAACGGTGCATAATTTTTAAACGAGTTTTACGGAAATTCATAACTGTTGTAGTAAGTCAGCGTGAAAACCTGTTAAAATATCATTAAAATTTCAAAGATTAGCTCTATTTCATCTTTAAAAAAAGTTTTCCTTATTCAAACTTTCGTGTTTTGAACAATTTGAATGTATTTTTTTTCTGCTGTAAATAAGAAAAATATGCGTCCAGAATTTTTCTATAATTTGAACATTAACTTCATCTTCTTAGTTAGCAAAAAATAATTAATAGGGTCTGCCACTAAGAAAATATGTTTTAAACTTTTAGTACAGTTCCATAGAAATTAGATAACGATTTCGCAGGATTCCGCTGCTGTCTTTGTTGTTACGTTCATCTACTGTGAATGCCTCGTTTTTTATTTGCACTTCAGAGCTTCCGGCTGACACGGTGCAGCCTTTCTCAGACACAATAACTCAGCTCTTCCGAAGTGTCAGTAAAAATCGCAGCATTCCTAATAATTAGTTATTTTCAAAATAACGGACAGTATTTCTTTTTAAAGACTGATAAAATTACTACAGAAAACTACATCTTTGTGATGATGTTAACCACTTGTCGATGCCCCATCTCACAGGTCGTAAAAATGCTTAATACTACTTCTAATCGATGCACTACGCGCTTCTTTCCGAGTCTGATTTAGGCAGTGGCGCACCCATAGCAGTAATGCTAAATATCTGTAGAGTTGCATAGCTAATGACACGAAGACATGACAGCGCAAAGCACTTGAGCACCCACGTTCTAGTCGATTGTTTAATCAAGGCTGGAGGCTGGCTGGTATCTCGTTTGATGCGGGCATGTTTTATTCATAGCCATCTGCTGCGTGCGGTACAGATCCGGCCACAGGCTGGTGCTCCACATCGAATAATTGCCAGTCGCGGGCTGCCAGAGGTCGCGGGGTCGAGGCCCTGGCCTGGCCTTGCAATCCTCTGCCCAGTGACGTCGACAGGTCCGTGGTACCCCCTCGATCCACCACTGTCTTCGAGCGTGCGCGCTCTTATAGTCTATCTTCAGCCATTCATGAGACTCTTCATTCAGTGCAGTGCACTAAAAACTGGAAGAAGTAAAACTGAAACAAAGACTTTAATTTCTAGAGCATATACAGTTTCTCTTATCTCTAGTCTTTTTTTCTCTTACCTCTTAACATACATCGTGACTCCGTAATAATTTTATAAAATTTTCGAGAAGTTGGAGAAGGATAAATGTATCAGTTTGAGTTAAGTGACCCTGGTTCGGAAATGATCATATCGAAAGTTAAAACTTGTAACGAGACTGCTGTGTCAGACTTGCACAATGTTTTAAATAGTAACAATAATTCATATTGAAAGAAGGGTTGGAATATCTTGCTCAAGAGTATGTTAGTTTTAAGTCTGGAGTAGCCACCTGTAACGGTGAATCGCTACCCTTTCATACCTGAGCTGGGTAGCAACATATTTCTCAATAGCGAGGGAAGGCCCGCTTATCTGCAGCAGGTGTCGCCTAACTGACCCCTCTCCGGTCAAATGGATAATTCGGCTGGACGATCTATTGTGCCGTGAGATGATATTCCCGCACGCTAACGGAAAAATTTGGTGACCGAAGCAAAACTCGGAGAAGGTTGGATATTTTCGGGTTGAGACAGTTATGGTAGATAACACGTGGCTGTGAACTCCCAATGAACGTGCATGTTACAAAATAATAACGAGCTGTTTGGTGTGTTCTGGTTCCACATGTCTTAGGGGGCGTCCATAAATTACGTCAGGTGAAATAGGGGGGGGGGGTCCGGCGAAATCTCACCAAATGTTACCAAAAAGGAGGGGGGAGGTCTACGGAAATCTCACTTGGTGTTTTGGGGTGATATTTCGTTGGAAAGTGGGGGTGTAAACGGATTTTGAAAGGGCGAGACCTAAAAAAGAAAGTCTCAAAAAGTTGCAAGGGTGATTTCTTGGGGGGGGGGTCTCATGGACCAGATCTCACCAGAGGGGGGAGGGGGATCGGGAAATCCGGAAAAAACACCTCACGTAATTTATGGACGCCCCCTTACGAGCCCACGGATTGGATTTTCGAGAAGGTCTGGCAGTGGTGACTAGCAGAGAAAGAGGTCTTGCGGTGGTGTCTGGCGGACAGAGATGTCACACCATCGCCGGTTCTTCGATTACAACGAGACTTATAACAGCACGGTTTAGGCCACCTCTGACTTGTGGCACCGGTTGCTGTTGTCTGAAAGAAGTGACGCAACGCCACCGCGGTATAAACGGTAAAGACATTCAGCCATTAAAAAGAACTCAGTGTTGCACATTCCTCGACCCGTTAACGCATCTGAGCAGAGTATCACTCTCCGACAATCTTTCTGAGCGTGTTTATAGCCGTGAGCAACCTGACTTGACACAGGAAGATTGTTATAAATTCCTATCAACCAGAAAATATTATTTTATTTATAAGTCCAAGACTTAATGGCGCCCTGTTTGAAAACATTTCTATAAGCTTGTATTTGTGAGCAGCTTTAAAAATAGAGCATCTTGACATAGTGCTTAAATTTCACATAAAATATGTCACTGTTATTTGTTTAAAATTAACGTCTTATGCCTCATATTGTAAGACTCGGTATTAATTTTGTTTGAAGCCTTGATTTTCATGTATTAAATTAACTGTAAAGTACACCGATGTCTGTAGGCATCCAATATTGAATTTGAATAAATCTGTCAGGCTATGACTTTATTAGTGATGCAAGATAGCATATCAATTTGCACTCTCTTCCTATTTGATAAAATCAAATGATTAAAATTGTTAAATTGATAAGATCAACAAAATCATTAATATTAAAATTAATAAAATTATAAATGGAATGCTATAAATACATAGCCAACAAACCCCTTCTACTACCACAAACGTATAAGCGAATACGTTCATATACCTCTGACATGTCCCGGTACTGTACTGCCCAGGCTCTTGTAACATATACCACTTGTTATTCGTCAACGGATGTGGTTCCAACATGATGGAGGTGCACCTCACTTTGGACTGAGGGTTCGTGAACACCTGGATCAGACATACCCTGAGAAGTGGACAGGCAGAGGAGGTCCTGTTCCGTGGCCAGCACGTTCACCTTGATTTCTTGTTTTGGGGCCATGTGAAAAGTCTTGCGTACGAGACGCTTGTCGAGATTGAAGAGGATCACGAGGCATGAATTCTCGCTTCCTGCGACAGTGTTCAAACGACATCGGGGATGTTAGAACGGGTACGATAGAACTTTGTGCGACGACACCATTTTAAACAACTGTTGTAAATGTAGCAGCTTCTGAAAGAAAGGAATAAAATTTCAACTCTTCTTTAGATTTAGGATTTTCAATCTCTTTGACATCAAGTTACGTGCGCCGTTATTAGTCCATCAACAGACGAGATTATCGGACGGTATCTGGTACAGCATATGACCAGGGTTCGGAAGTTGGGGTCCTTAGTTTGAGCGCTGCGCGAGGCTAAAGCAGAGCTTGATTAAATTTTCTCTTATAACTTCCAACTCGGTCGTTTCTGCCTCACATTGATACATTTATCCTTCTCCATCGTCCCTGAAAGTCTGTATCATCATCACGAAATCACCCTCTAAAACAGATCTGCCAGTCAAAAACAAAAATCGTTAAAATTCGGGCATACAATTTTTGTGAAATCCAAGTGATATTAGACTTATGAATAGTCGAATTTTAGTGCCCAAAACATTTTTAAAAATGTTAATTTCTGTAGGAAGAAGGAAAACTGAAGCTTTAGGAAGATGCTGAAAATTAAGAGGAAAGATAAAGTTCGAGATGAACGTGTTTAGGAAATTATGGGTGAGGAATGGAGTTTTTGGAAGAGTCTTAGAGAAAAAAGAAATGGATGGTGGTTATATTTTAAGACATATAGAATTGGTTAATTATTTAGTGGTGCGAACTGTCGTAGGTAAGAACAGAGATTAAAATATATGAAAATATATTGAGATCGTAAGTGATATGTCAATATGACGAGGTTAGCGGAAGATAGGAAGAGAGGATTGCATCAAATCAGTCGAAAGACTGTGACAGAAAAAAAAATCGAGACTAGTAATTTCAATGTTTTTTGCAAATATTAAAGGTTATTGTTTTACAATAAAATTATATCCAACTTGGATGATAACGATTACTCCTTTACCAGTTAACCCAGGCTTGGTGGCTGTAGGAGAGAGTTACCCTTCATGGAAATTTTCTTGGTAAATATAAATGACGTCGTTTCCTTCGCTTTTCCGAGTGACGTAAGGGGGCATCCACAAATTACGTGAGGTGTTTTTCCGGATTTCTGGACCCCCCCCTCCCCCTAGGTGAGATTTCGTGAGATCTGGCCGGACCCCCCCCCTTCTGGTGAGATCAGGTCCGTGAGAACCCCCCCTAGAAATCGCACTCGAAACTTTTGTAGACCTTTTTTTTTAGGTCACACCCTAACTTTTTCACGAAATACCCTCCTAAGGCGCAAATTGTAGACCTTTTGTTTTTGGCTCTACTATCCCCAAATTTTTCGCAAAATCTCACGTGAGATTTCCGTAGACCCCCCTCCCCCCTGGTGAGATTTGGTGAGATTTCGCCGGACCCCCCCCCCCTATTTCACCTCACGTAATTTATGGACGCCCCCTAAGTGTATGTATGTGTATGTTCTGTGTGGACTGCTGTGTTGTGTGTATGTTCATTGTAATGTGTATTATTTGCATTGTGAATGATTAAAGATGATGAAAAAGAGAATGAGAAACCGCGTGCCAGCCCATTCAGGCCTATTTTTCCGAAAGACATCTTGGGGGGAGGGGGGGGGGGGGTTGCCAAATCTAACGTTCCTATCCGATTGGTAAATAAACAATGTTGTATACCCTCACTTCATACGCACTACGGAGACGTTTGAGATTTAACTTGGGACTTTGGTGTACAATCTGGCTTGGATACTCTGGTAAAAATTTGGAGGAACAAACGGTACTACTATGTTTAAACCATCAGCTGATCCATATAGAGCTCAAAAAGCATCTCCGCGTAAAATACAACATTTGTTTGAAGTTCGTCTTGAAAACAAAAACCTAAATGTTAAACAGCCTTTTAAAAAATTAAAAAGAAAGACTGCCTTCAGCCTGCCAATGAAGCTGACTATTCATCTAGCAATCAACAGCTACGGGATATTGGTTTGAATCGGTCTGCCCTGTACATAAAGTCGTTTAGTTCTAACTTTGCTGCTTAGCAGAGATAATCTGATTTCCGAGCTGCAGATAGCTTTCCTAATGAGGGAAAATGCAACGTTAAGAGCTACCGGCATACTTTTAATCACTAATGACCCCTTTTATATCCGGGTATAAACAGAACAGTTCGTACAATTTCCGAACTACACAGCAAACAGTATCGATGATTTTAATGCCTTCTACATTTGTGTTTCCTGCTGAAACGACATGTTAAACTTTTATTCTGTTTGTGTACAGAAAATTGAAAACCGCCCACAAACCTTGTCCTTTATAATATTTTGTGTATCCTTGTACATAAAACGACCTCAAATATTATATTTCCAGCTTTGAGTTATTGATGGTCAACAAGGTTCTTTTTTAATAATAATAATGCTGCCTAGTTGTAAATCTGGAAACAACCTGTTTTCAGAAAAAGAATAACAGCTGACATAATTCCCGAATAT
The DNA here is from genome assembly GCA_031002005.1 of Vandiemenella viatica. NCBI lineage: Eukaryota > Metazoa > Arthropoda > Insecta > Orthoptera > Morabidae > Vandiemenella > Vandiemenella viatica. The sequence continues at coordinate 4,844 of JARYHS010013464.1, read as the reverse complement.
ATGAGCGGTAGTGGCAAGGGAGAGGGACGGCTCATGATATATAAATTAAATTGCACAAACGGAATCAAGTGTGTTGTTTTATAATTTGAGTCGTGTTTCCACAGCTGCTTCATCCAATCAATGTTACCATAGAAACGTTGACTTGTAAATGAATGTGTAATCCTAAATTTGTTTTCAGATGCACAAATCACTACTTGAGCACTCACTAAATAATGCATAGAAATTCAAATATTTAAACACAATAGTATTGCCAGAAAAGTGTCTTACATATGAAACAATAACGCAACATGCAAAACTCAATTAATATAACTTAGAAGAAGAAAAAAACTCTGAAACTGAAGAAAGTAACCTGATTTGGCGTAACAGTAACCAGACGAAAAAATGATGAAAAATAATATTTTCAACTTTAGCTCTCATCACGTAAGACAATATCTGAAGTACAGGCCCGCCGCTAGCTGTTTGAGCGCCCGCGTGCAATACCGATTATGTCGCCCCCTGTCTAACTACAGCCAGTGGTGGATCTAGGAAATTTCCGAACCGGGTCAAAAACTCTGTGAGATTGCCGCCCCTTCCAACATTATTTGCTGCCCCCATTGTTGCCATCCCGAGTGTCGCCGGCCGCCCGAAGCAGCTGCTGAGCTAAAAACAGATCGCCCGCCACATAATATGCTGCAATCTTCGTCACGGCGGCGACTGTCGATCACTCGTTTTGCCGCCCCCCTCCACGTGCCGCCCGCGTGCGATGCACGCCTTACACGCCCGCTTACGGTGGCCCTGAGTGAAACATGATTTTTATGTAAATAAACCCTGTAGACTAATATATTTCTAATTTCGCAACATTGAAGATGGAAACACTTGATGTAGTAAATAAAAGAGTCAATGTTTTAAAAATAGAACAACTTCTTAAGATCAGTGGATTTAATTGGGTGTACAGAAAAAGATATTATTGGCGAATGGGCGCTATCGGATCACGCTCAACCTTGAACCTCGTCATGGCTTGTGATTAAGTATTTGTGCAATGTTTCCACTAGGTAGTTAGAATAAGGGATTGTCGCTACTGGAGCAATGGGGATAGTATTGCCATCTGTCAGTGATTTGTGTAACTTGTGTTTTATGTGATATGTGAACTTAAGTTTGTGAAATGAGACGGAGATTGGAACCATCCCAGTATTCTCCTAGATGACTGCAGAAGACCACCAAAAAGTCGTCACCAGAAATGCTGGTCCAGGAACCAGGCCCCGTTGTGGTGGCACCTTAACGCCCGCAACCTCACTGGCGGGTACAGCAGTAAAAGATACATTGAATTCAGTGTGGATGTTGCTATATTCCATCACTGAAACGTAAATAAGAATTTTATATAGTAAATACTATTCTAAGTAAACGACATATGCTTACACAATACTGCATTATATCGGCTGATCACTCCCATTAGGGGTCATCCATTAATTACGTGAGGTGTTTTTCTTGATCCCCCCCTCCTCTGGTGAGATCTCGTCCGTGGAGACCCCCCCTAGAAATCGCCCTCGCAACTTTTTGAGACTTTTTTTTTTAGCTCTACAGTCCAATAAAATTTTTCAAAACCTCACGTGAGATTTCCATTGACCCGCCCCCCATTTTACCTCACGTAATTTATGGACGCCCCCTAAGCAAAAACGAAATTATACAAAGAGTAAAAGTCGAAACGTGTACATAATTTATTCTAGAAAATTTTCAGTGAATCAATAATTTAACTTTGAAATAAATTATTACACGATTGCACCGGTCAAAAAATATAGAAAATGGAATAATTTGAAACTAAGATACGCCATTCAGATTGTTCATAATGACCACCGATAGGAATGCGTACAAATAGCGTGGAAATTTCGTTAGTCATCACAAAATGATAGTTCGCTTCCCTATTAAGCTCCTTGTTGGGTGGTCTTGATGGTTTAATAGTTAAGGCGCTTGTTTTCAGTAGTCCAGGTTCATATCCCGGTAACTTCATAAATTTCTAAGACATTCATTTGATTATATGAACTACGCCAGAACGTTTCGTGGTTTGGGTTCCATGTTAAATTGTAGATCTCGGAGAAAAGAAACTGACCGTCCTATGTCTGACACAATGTCATAGTATTCCTGCTTCGGGAGGGTCCAACCAACTTTCGGATTGTGTACTGTGTTAGTAAGATTTGCAGTAATGTCTTCCACAAAAATGGCCACAGGTATGATGTGGAGTGTGTGTGTTGGTGGGTATCTGTACGTGATACCAGTCAGCCATATCTGATCTGCACCCAGTTTCCCAGCTGATTAATCAGACTCGACGAGAGGCCTGACAGGTATCGCTAACCGCCCACGTCATGTGCTAGATACGTGGCCTTGCTAGATATGTGAGTAGATCTGTTGCAACTGCGCAACAAGAATGTGGTTCGGAGTACCGTTAGCCAATGTGCACGCTTTCTGATCTTTATCACTTGAAATTGTAATGAGTTCAGTGTTGAGCAAACTTACTTGCCGCGGATACTCCAAGCATTAATGATCATATCGGACAATCCCTGGATTTTTATTTTCATTAATAGTGTATCTGTTGTATAGTAAAGTTATATGGCTGTGCTAAGTTCATTGCGTAATGAGTGGGCAGCATTAAAATTCTAAGCAAGTGCTCATAAGACTAACAGGCCACGTGATGGTTTTAGGTTTTTACGCCTAGCCCACATAATTACGTCGTTATATCCGGTAAATATGGCGCTTCAGAGCATTTTTAGGCTGAAACAAAATATAAGCAGACTATGTATAATTTCAGGAGCAGCAACAGTTAATCTATCTTAATGCACAACGTGGATACTTGATGTTTATTGGTTACAGTGAAAACTGTTATTTTGTTCCATTCTAAGTAACTAGAACATAATAATCAGAAAATATAAACGGTTGTTTAAAATCACTGTTTAAGAAAGTTCACTATTAATCACGTTTTGAAGCCAACATCCGACTAGAATACAAAAGGAATTCGGTCATGGTCTTTTTAAAGGAACCATCCCGACATTCGCCTGGAGTGATTTGGGGAAACTATGGAAAACTCAAACCTGGATGGCCGGAGGCGTATTCGAACCCACGTTCTCACGAATGCGAGGTCACAGCGTTACCGCTCGCCCACCACACTCGGTAAGAAATAACGGATCAATGTAAAGTTCTTACAGACGTAATATATTGGTGGCGTATGCATTGTGGATTGTTATGTAATAGCGGGCTCATTTTTTATTTTTCACTGTCGAGGTTCAATACCTGCAGAATAGTTACTTCTTATTCATTGAATCAGTCTTATGGCCAGATCTTTCGTTACTACTTAATTAAATGCTTTTAGACAATATTCGCGATTGTAATTCTTTAGTAGTGTGATAATGCGTTGTCGATTGCTAATGTGTCCGCAGCGAATCCCTTGGGAAACAAATAAGGGAACCTGTTCCTTAGTTAATTGCTCCGTTCCCAGTTTTAATGACAGTTAAATTCACACAATAGTCTTCTTGGCAGAACAGGCAGAGGATATTGAGAAGATGCGGAATGGCATGAACAAAGTAATGAAGAAAGATTTTGGACTGAATATAAATCAAAGCAAGACAAAAGTGATGAAATGTAGCAGAAATGATACCAATCACAATTTATTAAACACAAAAATAGGCTCGGATGCAATAGGAGAATCAAGTGAATTTTGCTGCTTGGGAAGAAAAATTACAACCGATGGCCGAAGCAGGAATGATGTTAAAAGCACAATAGCACTAGCAAAAAGAGCTTTCATGAAAAAGAGAAATCTGTTTGTTTCAAATATTGATATAGGACTTAGAAAGAACTTTTTAAAACTCTATGTGTTGAACACAGTACTTTATGGTAGCGAAGCATGGACTTTAGGAATACCGGAAAGAAAATTGAAGCATTTGAAATGTGGTGCTACAGAAGAATGCTGAAAATTTAGTGGACAGACAAAATGCGAAATGAACGAGTTCTGGAAATAATGGATGAGGAAAGAAGTTTGTGGAAGAATCTTACAGAAAGAATAGACAGGCTGGGAGGTCATATTTTGATACATGTTGGATTGGTTAATTTGCTGGTGGAGGGAACAGTCGAAGGTAAGAACTGTAGATGAAGAGAGAGATTAGAATATATGAAGCAGATAATTGAGGACGAGGGTTGTAAGGGATATGGTATGTAGAGATGAGGAGATGAGGATATTATCACAAGATAGGAAGGGATGGAGGATTACATCAAACCAGTCGAAAGACTGATGACAACAACAAAAACAAAAAATTCACATCGATAATTATTTAAATACTCACTTTAATAATAAATACTTACAGAACACGTTGCCGGCCCGCAAGATGTTGAGCCCATACTACTACAGTACTCTTATGTTTGGCAGTTGATGATCGACTCATGCGATTTTCAGAAACAGTACAATACACACCGAGCACGGAGGATGAGTGTTAATGCGTTGTCCTCGCATTAGATTGGATGCGGGTTCGGATCCACTTTTGTTCATCCAGATTTCGGTTTTCCGTTGTTACCTGAAATCATTCCAGGATGGTCCGTTCAAAAGATCTATCCATTCCTTGACCCTAATCCTTTCCCGCTTCTGACGCCAACGAGATGTAGAGACATAAGCAACAACAAAAAAATCAAGGTATTATATGCGCCGCTGTTACGGCGTCCGAAGCCTTTCAGCCAATCAGAATGCTACTTGCGCATTACAGACCTGAAAAAGAAACCAAGATAAAAAAAAACTACATGGTGTTTTCAAAAACTGATAAGATTTTATCGTACCTTCAAGGAAGCTGAATATCTTCGAAAATGTGTTCAATGGTTAGGAAACGTTCATA
>JARYHS010013461.1:0-37893 GCA_031002005.1 Vandiemenella viatica | reverse complement strand
TATAGAAGGGTTACGTCAACATTAAACACAACGGGAAGTAATAAAAGCTTATATCTTCATAGTCTCTTCACTCTTAAAACTTAGCTACTAGGTCTGAATTCATATTTGTTTTTGATTATTAAATAAGGTACTCGCTGTCTGACAAAACGTATGAGATTTTTGTTTTGCAGACGTTGATTCAAATGGCGAATTAGTTTACGTAAATTTTTTGAGTAATTTGTGTCCCTGCAGAGGTTAGAATTCGGTGTCTATGTAAATGTTGAATCATTTTATGTAGACCTTCCGGAGATTCACAATTTTCTAAGATTAAAGACACATACAATAAAGGTAAATTTAAAAGTAACCTACAGAGATAAATAAATATATTTGCCCCCCCCCCCAAAAAAAAATAAGCACCCAGAAGTCATGGCCGCATGTGAATTTAACTTTGCATATATACACATCACCGGCTGGTAAATGATCATAGTTGCAAATCTGCGTGCCAGTTAAAACGGTCACCAGATTGCATTATTGTTTTTCATGTTTAGTGTGTTGTCAGGCCTGGAAAGGGATATAGCTTCAAATGTCGATAGATCACCGAGAAGGACACGGAGATGTCGCGTATCGTGTGGGATGGCGTTATCAGCACCTGACACATTTTGAAAGGGGTCTCATAGTAGGTTTCCGTTTCTTCTGCTGGACGAATCGTTCAACATCCAGATTTGTGGGGTATTTGGATGTGGCAGCGGCCCGATGCTGGAACGTGAGAGCAGGCATACTCCTCGAGGTTCCAGTCGACCAGTCTGACCAACACAAGGGATGATCACCGCACATCGTAACCCTTTCACATATGCACCTGCCATGCCAGAACAAGTAATGGGCTCCAAAGCATTCTGTGTAATCTCGAATCATTGGTTGGAGTCCCAAGCATAGGCTGCAGATAACACAACACAAACAGCTGCGTTTGGAGTGTTGCCGTGACCGGGAAGCATGGGCTGCTGATGAATGGCGTCACATTGCGTTCAGCGATTAATCTTGGTGCTGCACTGCCTCAGATCACCATTGTTGGCGAGTATGGCGGACACCTGGGAAGAGGTCTCTTTCTTCCAATGTTTTGGAGAGGCGCTCCTGGCTAGTGTTGTAAAAAAACGGTTTTTTTTCTGGCTTGAAAAAAAAAACATGAAAAAAAACTTTGAAAAAAAAACATGTTTTTTTTTCTGGAACACGTTTTTTTTCACAACTACTAAATCTCAAATTTGTAAGGCAGTTATCGTTTAAAATGACTGTTTTAGAGTTTATTCTAAGTACTTATCTTAGTTTAAAATCTACTATATTTTTCTGGTTCAATAGGAAAAAAAAAACGAAAATATTGGCAAAATTGACTGAAATTTTCTTTATGAACGGGGATTTCCCGAAGAGACTAGGTTGCGCGAGAAGGAATCCCCATTCCCCATTGTTTGGATTGATACTTGCTATTTGAAATAGTGCTGCCAGCCCTACAAAATTACCTACAGATCTTTTAAAAAAATTAGGAATTTAAAATTTATCCACGGTTTTATGCCTCTATTGGGCTTTCCTTATATTCGTATACTTATTAACTCTCAGAGTATAGTGGTATTGACTCATTAAATTGTCAGTAATGGAGCGTGCATAAACCACGTAGCTCCAGTTTGGCCTCCTGTGAACCCCCCCTCCTCCCCCACGTAGCCCTACGTGGCTTTTGCCCCCCCCCCCCCCGCCCGTTCACGAAGCACGTAGCTTTCTTCCGTTTTGATTCCAGAAGACATTTTGTACTGTTTTCTCTTGTCAGACTATTTTAAATTACATACGAATATAATTAACTGAGGGAAATAAATATTCACATGCTGTTGTGAGTTCAGTTCCTCATTTTAACTGTGAAAAATGTTACGAAAGGAAAGTTACGTGGCCTGGCTCGGAACCCCCCCCCCTCTCCCCGCGTAGCCTTCCAGCTAACCCCTCCTCCCTCTGGACCGAGCCACGTAGTTTGTGCACGGTCCCTAATTATGAATCGTTTCCTTGCAACCGTTGGTGTAAACAAACGATTGAAAAGAAATAAAGCTCCTATTTTGTATCATAATAGATTTTAATTCAAACTTAAAAGACCGTAATACAGAACTATCGGCGCAGTCTTTATGCACAGTGTGTGCTTTGCTCACAATTTAAAATTGCAATCTCAAAATCTTTTGCGTACAATACAAGAACAACCAGTAAAAGAAAATTTAACTATTTCTGAAGTTAGAGGAGACAGAACAAGAGACAGAAAATTCCGACACCGACCGAACTAGTGTTGGTATTACTGATACTAGTGAATGTGGTACTGACATAGAGGATGAATAAAATTATGTTACCTATATAGATACACTTATGAATCATTATGTGAGACATTATATGATTCAGTAAGACTTAAAACACACTTGTAAAATGAAAGTTCCTTAAATAAAACTGTAATTTATCAAAAATATTGTTTTCTGAAAAAAAAAAATGAAAAAAAAACACGGGTGCTAGGTTTTTTTTCATGTTTTTTTTCACAAAGCTGAAAAAAAATTTTTTTTTTTTCAGTTTGCAACACTACTCCTGGCGCCATCGGGTATGACTTCAGGTCATGGGTGGTAGTGATTGAGGGAACTATGACGGCACGATGGTATGTCACGGACATTATGCTTACAGTATCGTGGTGCCATTTTTCAAAAGGACAATGCTCGTCCACACAAGGCAATGTCTATGAACTGTCTGCGTGTTGTTGAGGTACTCCCGCGGCCAGTCAGACCCCTGATAGGATATGTGCGGGACCAGCTCGGACATGAACTGTCCTAGTGCCAGTGTCCAGTATACCAAGGACTAGTTACAACAGTTGTGGGCCAGCATGCCTCAACTGCTTTACGACTCCCTTCCCAACCGAATCGGTGCAAGCATCCAGGCCAGAAGAGGTGCAACGTCACACTGATCTTTGTAAATTTGACTATTTTGTAATCAATGAAATAACATCACATATCCTCTGAACCCGTGAAGTTTCATTCCGTCTTCTCCTTCTCGTCTGGTTGTGTCACCTTTTTGTTACTCTGTATAGTATCCGCAAAAATTTTACCTAGTAATATCACGCAGCTCAGGCCAAGAATTAGAAACCTGATAAGAAAAATATGTGCTTAAGACGACCGAAGTTACTACCAGTTTTTCTGCATTATTTTAATGTGGCTCTTGTTTCCAAAACACAGCATGTGCTGTCAAATTCTTGAAGGACATAGAAAAATAAGTTTTTTTTGTTTTTGTTTTGTTTTGTCTTTGACGTCAAGACTATTGTGCTTGGTTTTCTTTCATGTCAAATGATGGATTGAAAACACCGCGGGATTGCAATCATTAGGCGTGACTGCATGAAAGTAACACTTGTCACATTAATTCCAGATGAGCTATCAGACAACTCGCCACTAAGGGCCACTCACGGGATCGTTACAACCAGAGTCCAGGCCCCCGCATACTAGCCGTCACGACTGAAATCTTTAGCCGGTTTTCCACAATCATCAATGCGAATGCTGGGATCGCCCCAAAATCTTTTTTTTTTTTTTTTAATTTAATTTAATTGCAATGGAGCACAGGCTCCGGTGGCAATTTCCCTACACAGCTATCTTCCCCCTATCCTTCACCCACCTACATTTGCCCTCTACAAATTTTTTCTTTAAATTCCTTCAAAGTTTTCGGTAAATTATTCATGGTTTCTCTTGGTAACTCATTCCAATCCCTGACACCCTTACCTAAAAAAGAGAATCTTCCTACACCCTTGTGCCTGAAATCGAGTGCCAGCTTGTGGTCATGGTCATCTTTTCCCTTCCATGCACTACTTTTCATACCTACTGCAATATCTTTCCATGCCTCATCACCAGTATATGCCCTGTACACTCCCATGACCCTCCTCATCCTCCTCCTGTCTTGCAATGAATCCCATTCCAGCTCCTTTATCATATCCGTCACTGATTGCATTCTGCGATAATTTCCAGAAACAAATCTAGCAGCCCTTCTTTGCACCCTCTCCAACTCCTGTATTTGATACGTAAAATGAGGGTCCCATACTACACTACCATATTCGAGCAATGGTCTGACCAAAGTTTTGTAACCCAATTCCTTGACTTCTCTTGTACATCCCCTCATAACTCTCTCCAACAAGTGCAGAACTCTGAAACCTTTTCCTACCACCTGTCCTATGTGTCCTGCCCAGTTAAGTTTGTTATCAAAAGTAATTCCAAGATATTTGCATTTCAAGTCTTCAGCAAGCAATTCTTTCCCCACCTTATATTCATAATTAACCTTTTGTTTTTTATTTGTGTATCTAATAAGCTGACTCTTCTTTGCATTTATCTTCATTCCATGTTTACTAACCCAATTAGATATCCTGTCCAGATCACCCTGCAACTGTTTACAATCCTCTATCGTTTTGATTCTTTTATACAGCATTATGTCATCTGCAAACAATCTAATTTCAGATAGTAAACAGGCAACACAATTATTCATTAGAATAATGAATAGCAATGGTCCCAATACGCTACCCTGTGGCACACCCATTTTTACTTCCACTTCTTTTGATACTACATTTCCTACCCTAACTTTCTGTTTTCTACCTTTTAAAAATTCTTCTACCCAGCAAATGACTTTCTTATCCACTCCAATGGTTTTTACCTTATTTACTACCATTTTATGGCTTACTCTGTCAAACGCCTTAGACAGATCTAGTGCTACACTATCAATTTGGCCTCCCTTGTCCATTTCATCTGAAATATCTTGCATATATCCCACCAACTGAGATTCGCATGAATATCCTTGCCTGAAACCATGTTGCCTGCTTGAAAACCAATTACGTTCCTCACATATATTTCTGATGTGGTTGCATATCAATCTTTCCATTAATTTACCTACCACTGATGTCAAACTGATTGGCCTGTAATTCTCAACTCTATTTCTCACCCCTCCCTTATGTACCGGTACTACTATTGCACTTTTCCAGTCCTGTGGTAAGCAGCAAGTGTCTAGACTCAATTTAAATAATATTTCAAGATAAGGTACAATGTCACATCCGGCTATCTTTAAGATATCTGTAGTAATATTATCTTCACCAGCCCCTTTATGTTTTTTCAGCTTTCTTATTTCCTTCATGATTTCCTCAGGATGGATATCAAATTTTTTACTATCGTCATTTCTAATTGTGTTGTTAAGCTCGTTCTCCGAATTAGACCCTCCTGTTTCTGATTCATTTTCCCTAATGCTTTCTCTGAACCAGTTACTTAAAATCTCTGCCTTTTTCAAATCGTCAGTAACTTCTTCTCCATCCTTATCTATAAGTGTCTCTACATCCTCCCTTCCCCTCAGTTTCCTGATATAGCCATAGAAATTTCTAGATGCATCAGTCAATGGTCCCCCTGCACTGACAATACTCTTCATAAACCCATCTTTGGCCATTTTCTTTGCTGTTATTAAGTCCTTGTTTAGTTGTTTTAAATATTCCCTACTACCCTGCTGTCTCTTAACTCTGTTATGTTCTTTTCTTACCAACCTCTTTAACCTCCTCACTTCCCTATTATAGTACATAGGATCTCTACTTCTCTTTATTTTTTGCTTTGGAATAAATTTTTCTTCCCCCTTTCTTATTATCTCCTTGAACTCTTTCCACCTTGACTCTACTGTACCTGAGCCTTCCTTCCATTTGCTGAATTGTTCTCTGAAATATCTCCTCAAATTTGAAACCTGTGCCTTTTTATAATTGTACCTATTTCCCCCTTCAATTTTGGCTGCTGGTTTACTGAATCCTCTAATATCCATCAGAACTGCTTCATGATCACTTATTCCTTCAGTTACTTGATACCTCAAAAGGTTTTCATCGGGCTTAATTAGAAATATATCCAAAATATTTTGTCCCCTAGTGTTTTGCTCAACCACTTGTGTAAATCCTCCTTCCCTTATTAAGATATTTGCAAATCTTTGTTCCCTTGTGTTATTTATCTTATTCCCTTCCCAGTTTACACCTGGTAAATTTAAATCTCCGCCGATGATGATCATTCTATTCTCACCTCTGAAATCTGAGTATGAATTTAATTTCTCCCCAAGAGCCTCATCCTCTTCTGTCATTCTTCCACTGCGGTAAACAGCCAACACTCTGATTTTTTCTTTTTTACTACCCCAGAAATCTACCCCAAGTAACTCATGGTCTTGATCTATGAATGCCAGTGAACTATGGTAGTTTTTGCTAACTAGTATGAAGACTCCTCCACCAATTGCTCCTCGATCTCTGCGGTACACTCTGTAACCATCAGGAAAAACCTCACTGTCTAGTACTTCTTCTTTTAACCAACTCTCTACCCCAATTATTATTTGTGGTTCATGCATCTCTATTAAGTTTGCAAATTCGATTACTTTGTTCATTATACTTCTACAGTTTACCATTAACACCCTTACTATTGGCTTTACATTTTCAGAATTTATCTCCTCTTTCCCACTTTTTACGCAGTCAGTTATTGTTTCAGCCATTTCATCTATTTCTTTAATATCTGTGACTTTCCCCATCGCGAATCTGCAATCAGTATCACTTTGATAATCTATTTCTGTCCCTTCACCAGCAGCCCCTAACCTAAAAAAGGCACAGTCCTGACCCCATCATCACTGGAAACGGGCTCCCTCACTGCTTTAGCTAACAACTCAGAAAGTACTCCCTTCCCCCTTCTATTTAGGTGTAGGCCGTGCCTAGTGAAACCCCACCTACCAATGGTGTTCACAGGCACAACCCCCAACACAGAACTAATGCCTTTCCCAAGTAGCACTTCCGTTTCCACATTAACCCGCCTCACAGCATAGTTCAATTGTGGACGGTCATGGCGACTCAGGACCTGCATGAGCTCCACCCTGGTATGCTGTGCCTCCTTCACCACCTTCCTCAGGTCACTCTCTATACTATAACTCGCGTTTCTATCAATACTATTTCCCGCACCTCCCACTATCACTACTCTATCATCCTTGGTGAAACTCCTACAAAGGGAACCTATATCCTCTATTACCTGGCCTAATGTTGCACTAGGTTTGAAAAAGCTTGTGACCTGATATCCTGTACCTAACTGATCCTGCAGAAGAGGGCCTACACCTCTCCCATGGCTACTACCTAGCAGCAGAACCCTTTTTTTCCTATTCTTGCCCTGCACGCCCTTATTCCTAAAGCTCTGCTGCATCTTACCTACTCCTACTCCTACATCTACATGAGGCTCTTCTCCTCCTGACTCTTCGAAACCACACAGAAAACTTTACACACGGTGCAGACTGATAGCAACACATCACTTCCTCTACTAATGAAGCACTCAAGGCAGAGGCGGAAGACACGGGCACTTCAAACTCCACAACTAGATAGTCGAACCTGTCCTCTTGCGGATCTCCCGGCCTATGCCGTACGATTAATAAACAGTTATAGGAAGTGTGGCACTACTACACTCCTTCAGTAGTAATGTGATTTGTTGTTACTATCTATAGGATGCCAAGAAATCTTATATTCTGTTTCCAAGATAGCGTTGTTTTTACAATTTATATATAAATCTTATCGTGCATAATTTGTTTCAAACCTTATATAATTTAATTTTTAACGAGTTTGTCACAAACTATTTTCCTTTTAATTCTAGATTACTCTTTGGACCTGTTCCATCTCAAATCAGACATCCCCTATCCAATCGATCAACTACAGTCCTTTCGTAAAAATTACAGTAGGCAACTAACTGTACTGGTGTTATAAACATCCCAAAAGAATACTGAAAAAAAGGGTTTGAAATTTCGTTAAAAATCCACATAGTATGAAAATCGCTCAATGCTCAACGTGTTTAACCCCATGTAACTAAAAAATTATAACAGCCAAATAGTTGATACCACTTTTCCCCGAAACCACGGAAACTGACTTCAAAGCAACACTCAAGAACCAAGCATAAATTAATAAAAAAATAACCCCAAAAATTATTTACTATGGGAAAACTAATTCCTTGTAGTTTAAGAATTCTTCTCTTATACAAAAAGAAGTTGGATCACTTTGCCAACATTGGCAGCACACACCCCTGATAGGGCAGACCCACTTACAAATTTAATTCCAGATCATTTTTTAATTTTTTTCTTATGGCTTTACGCCTCGTCGACATAGAGGTCATGAGAGGCGGGATGGAACTAGGGACAAGGAACAGGAAGAAATTCGGCCATGGCCTTTTGAAGGAAGCATTCGCCTGGAGTGATTTGGGGAAACCATGGGAAAACAAATCTGGCTACCCGGATTGGGATTCGAACCAGCGTTCTCTCGAATGCGAAACCAGAGCGTTACCACTCACCCACCACGCTCGGTCCAGATTGTGATGAGCCTGGCTCACATAACAGCTCATCAAAATATTAAAACAGGAATTAAAAGCGAAGGGGCTTGTATTCACACCTCCGACTCCAATTCAGCAACCACAAAACAAATACTTTCTCCCTGTTCAATACACTTTAAAACACTCGAAATTCTAGCTCTGCAACTACATGTCTGACGATTAATGCGCTTTTCTTCGCCAAATTCTCATAGTCAAGATTCTGTCATAGAATTTAATAATCCTACACAATAGTATTTTACAAACTACTCGTTGAATTAAATCCTATGGATGTTACATGTTTTCTTTTCATGTTTGTATTTATCTTATAAAAAAACAATTTTTCTAATAAAAAAAACCCTTTTATACTAATCTTAATGTGTCTTTTTAACACAACTATGATGGCCTTGCATACTTTACAAAATATAACCTGCTTTGAAATTTTGAAGGTATACACTAGACTTTTGTAGAAATCTTCACTTGCAAGGAATCGGAGTGTAGCAACCAGGTTGATATCAGGAAAAATGGGTTGTCTGCAGTTAGTATCTCGTTTGGAAATCCGGTACCATTCAAAATCAGTTTGAGTCATCCCCACAAAATTTCTGAAACCGACGCCATTTTCAAGTTTGGAATATTCAGTGGATTATATGCTGAATATTTCCATCCTTTTTTCTTCTGCGTCCTTTTAATGAGCAAAACAAGTGCTACTGACAATCCCAAAAGTGCGAAATTCTTGATCTTGACGCCAAGAAAATTATCCTGAAACTGAATGCGGCTGTTTCTTTCAATGTGGCCACGACTCTGCTGCGGAGGAGCATGGACGCAGCAGACCAGTCCCAGACCTTCGATTAATCCAGTATCGAAACCATTATTTTTTGCAGGGTTTTTGTATTTAATTTAACAAATAGTTACTCAACTTGGTACAAGCCGAACTAATGATTCGTTTCAGAACTATATATAGAGCTTTTCGGAGCAAGTGCTCGGTCGCAATTAATTTAAACAACGAACGATGTCTGTTCGCTACTGCACTACGTACTGTACTATCTGCTCATACAAACTAGCAATTCACAATGATTGCATAGTAGCACCTACCAAGGAAGGCAACCAATCGTAGACACGTAGCAGCGACAAAAATCGCCCCTGTGACACAAACTTAATATAGCAGCGGAACCGACAGAATAAAAAAAATTATAATTGTATTGCGAATAGTTTCTGACTTACCGGGGGCGCATATTTAGCTGCGTGGTGCAGTAGGGGCAGTGCAGAACAGAGCAGGGCAGCACGGAAACAGAAACTGTGTCGGACAATTTCCCGCGCATATTAGAGCGCAGTTTCGTGCGGCAGTTTGCAAAGCATTGTTGTGTTGTGCGAAAAACCGACAAAAAAGCGTAACCAGAAACATGTCGATGCAAAACCTTGATTTTTGATTTCTGAATCAGACTGGGATGCCGAGCTTGGAACATTTTTATTACTTAATCAGAAGCTGATTTATATAAAACTATGAAAAGTGAATATATGAAAAGAAGAAACACTCATCTGGCTTTTTCAGTGACAAGAGAATTCTCAAAATATTTACGCATTATTTACTGATGACTCGAGCGGAGATTCACAGCATAATCCAACCTGTTATTCTCTCGACAACGCTCAAATACCAATTAGAACTGAAGAAAATTGGCAGTATTTTCGTGGTTATTTATTTAATTATTTAGCGTTTGATGGTACATGACATTTATAAGAATGTATCTCTTATTTCATATTATATTTTTAAGAAAACTACATAATAGAACATAAGAAACACTTGGAACCAAAAAAGCAGTGTGCAACAAATTATTCGGGAAATTGTCTGCACAAGAATCCTTCCTCTCTCGTTAGGAGTTGGACAGAGAGGGAGAAGAAGCAGAAGAGTTCTTCAATTCAGTCGGACGTGTGCCACGGTAATAAAGAAAAGTTTCTCGGGGACACTATTGAATGATGTGGTACAAATAACAAGAAAACAAATAATGTAATAATAGCCTATATACTAATCTTTTTTAAGTTTTATTAAAAATGAATTCAAAAAGAGAAAATAAAAGTGAAAATTGTAAATGGACAATTCTATGATAAATAATTGCTGAATTTACTCACCACTTGTTGGGCTGATTGGTCATCCTTGTCCAACTTTCTTGTTTAAATTTATTTTTTATGTATTTATTATGACTGGTGTTGCGAATCGCAGGATGGTTACGTACCAGTTTAATCAATTTTTTCTTGTTTCATAGTTGAAAAAGATTTTAAAGTAAAGCAAGATTATAAATAACGCAAGAAGTGTTAAGGCTCGGTCAAACGGGGCGATTTTTATCGCTGCGACTTGAATAGCACTGATTAATCGCTTCGGGTGACAATGTAATCGCTGCGATCGACCCTTCTAGCAGCGATAAAAGATCGCAGCGATTGGATTTGAACATGTTCAATTCTCATCGCTATATAGTAGCGCGCGATTGTGGCGGTCACGTGACCAAGTCGTTGCTACAAAGTGTTGTTGTCGCCTCGTCTGACAGCTCAATCGCTAGTATTTGTTTTTTTTTTTTTTTTTTTTTTTTTTTTTTTTTTTTTTTTTTTTGTTATTCTGGACGCCGGGAAGGAAGTGCGTGTAAATGGTCAGCCAAGGAAATTTTTACTTTTTTTTATGTTTATCGCAAATATGAATAACTCTGGCACACGAGTATATGAACAAACATGCGCGGCTAAACAGTTTTGGGAAGTTGTTTGTAGAATTAAATGAAAATGGAGTGAACGTTTAATCTGATGAAAATCTCAGAAAAAAAATTAAGAACATTATAGAATAGATATGAATTAAATAAAGTCAAGAAATCCTTGAAAAGCGGCACAGGAATTGAAAATGTACATAAACATAAGTTATTTTGGTTTAACGAAGCGGATTCTCTTCTGATAGGGCAACAAATAAAACTTAATAAATGGTTCCAAGGCATTGTAAATGGCTTCAAAAACGTCCGGCAAAAATGTAGACACTGTTGGGAGGAACTCTAAACAAATATTCTCCTTAGAAAATGGAACTCAAGTTGATTGCATATATACTGACTTCAGTAAAGCTTTTGATTCGGTCAATCATAAACTACTTGTTCTCAAACTTAAATCTTTTGGGATTGTGGGATCCCTTCTCAAGTGGCTTGAAAGTTACTTAACTAACAGGGTTCAAATAGTTAAATATAAAACATTTACTTCATTTGAAATATTAGTACTATCCGGTGTACCACAGGGTTTCCATCTCGGTCCACTTCTGTTTATCATTTTTATAAACGACATATGTAAAATTTTGAAAAATGTCAAGTTTTTATATTTTGCTGATGACCTAAAATTATTTAAAAGTATAGAGTCAATTAAAGACATATGTGATCTTCAGAAATGTTGCACTGCTCTCAATAACTGGTGTAAAGATAATGACTTACATTTGAACCCATTAAAATGCAAAAGTATTTCATTTACACGATCAAGTAAGAAAATTTTATCAAAATACTCTGTAAGAGGTATTGAGTTGGAACGGGTGTACTCAGTTAACGATTTAGGTGTAATATTTGACAGTAAAATGAGTTTCGATGAACATGTTGACACCATTGTAACCAAATCCTTACAAAAACTTGGTTTTGTTATGAGGACATGTCGCGAAATCCATTCCACTGATGCACTTAGAATAATATATCTCTCCATTGTAATATCAACATTAGCATATTCATCAGTAATTTGGCCACCTTACATGCTATCTCAAACCAAAAGAATAGAAACTGTTCAGCATAAATTTTTTAGATATATGGCATTTAGAATGGGTTTTCCAGACCCATTTCATGATCATAAATACACCTAAATTGCATCCATCTTAAGAATACCATCTCTGCAATCATTTCGTGAACTAAATGATCTCAAATTTTTGTTAAATTTGTGCAATGGTAATATTGATTGTTCAGAATTGCTAGGTAGTTTAAGATTCAACGTTCCCCAAAGAATTACTCGTCAATCAACAACATTTTCCCTATTGAAATATAAACATTTGTATACAGAAAATAATCCCCTAACAAGAATGTTCAAGCTTGCTAACTGTCATAATAGGGTTAAACTTGGAACAACGTCATTCAACCAAGACAGTTTGTTACTCTCTTTTGTATTAAGATATGAATGAACAAGTAACAGTAAATTTAAATTTGTTTTTGACTTGGTAGTTTTAGTATATTGTAAAAAATTTATTATTCTAGTAATAGTAGACTATAAGCCATTTTTTTTATTAAGTTGTTTTGTATGATATTTAAAGCATTGTACACCAGCCACTGTGAAATTTTAAAGTTGTACAAATGGACCCAAAGTCCGTAAACAAGTAAATAAATAAATAAATAAAATACTCCAAAGACTTGAGGCTATCACTACTTGCCAAGTAACGCAGTGTGATTTCTAGTTTGGTTTTGCAAGGAATTGCACTTCTCATTAGTGTATCTTTTTTTATAAGTTGAGGAGTAAACAACTGAAGTAATTCCTCAAACTTTTATTAGACTAGCTGGTACCCACGACTTCGCTCGTAATTGTAAAGAATTAATATTGACAGCTATAGACATCTAACCACCATAGTGCACGATGGGAGACTCGATACTATTGCCACACACAAATACCAGTCTTCTGCGCTATGTAGTTCCGACAACAAAGTAAAATTTACGGATACCCACAAGTCTTTGGATGAAATACGAAAATATTCATGATCGACCAATTTCAAACACCATATCTCACACACTACCACAGTTCCCGAATTTCGGCCAACGTTGTGATCGATGGGAGACTCTGTGTTACTACCACACACAAACACCAGTGATCTGCGATTGATAGTTTTCACTTAAACGTGATACACCATGACACGTGCGTCTTTGGCAGAAATATGAAATTGCCGCAGGTCGACCATTTTCATCCCCCATATCTTCCACACCCCCATAGCTACAGACATCTAACAACCATAGTGCACGACAACAGACACGATTCTACTACCACACATAAACATCAATGCTCTATGCTATATAGTAGTGTCAGAAAAGTGAAATCTGCGGAGACACATGCCTTTCGTCGAAATACGAAAATATCCTTGGTCGGCCACTTACAACCACCATATCTCCCACACAACCACAGTTTCCGAAATTCGGCCGCTGTTGTGATCGAAAGGTGACTCTGTGCTACTACTAAACACAAACGCCAGTTATCTGTGATCTATAGTTTTCGCTGAAAAGTGATACACCATGACACTTTTGTCTTTGGCAGAAGTATGAAATTGCCACAGGTCGACCATTTTCAACCCCCATATATCCCACACCCCCATAGCTACCGACATCTAACAACCATAGTGCACTACATGAGATACGATTCTACTACCAAACACAAACACCAATGCTCTATGCTATGTAGTTGTGGCAGAAAAGGGACATATGCGGAGACAGTCGAAATACGAAAATATCCTTGGTCGGCCACTTACAACCACCATATCTACCACAGTACAGCAGCAGAGCCAGTCACTGCTCCAGCCATTTGGAGCAGAGTATGTTGGAGTGTGTTGCCTTTCGGCATTTACTCCTCATTCTTTGGTGACGGTGTTGGTCTTAACTGTCGATTTGTCGGCATTTTTGGCTGAAGATAAATCTTCATATGGCGGTGACCGGTGGTCCTCGCGCATGGTGGAAAGGTCCTAGGTGGGAGAGGCTACTGGCGCGACTTCCGCTTAGGGAAGTCGCGTTAGCAGTTCCGTGAGGAGCTGGATGAGCGGCTGCAGTCTGTCCTCCTGGTGCTCGGTGTCTTGGCGAGCGCAGGTATGGCGACAGCAAGTCTCTCTTCCGTGGCGTGTTGTTGTCCTCTTCTTCTTCCCCGTGTTACTGCGTGGCAGTTTCTTGTCAGGGTTCGGGACTTGACGATGCCTTTGGTAGCTGGTCGTGGCAGCTTCCTTGTTAGTCTGACGAACTTTGCTTTTTGAGCCCCTCTGGGTAGAGGGAGCAGGCTTCGTTGGTCGTCCCGCTTTCTTTTCACGCTGCAGTCGCTTCCTTTCGGGGCAGGAGCGGTGGCAGGCGGCATGATTTCCCCCACAGTTGCAGCAGGTGGGGTTCTCCTTTGGTCTGGGGCAGGCCGCCGGCTGATGCCCCTCCCCACAGCGCACGCACCTAAGCGTGTTTGTGCAGTGCTTGGCGTAGTGTTCAAATCTCTGGCATTTGAAACACTGCGCGATGTCTGGTTTGTGGGCCCTTCTGCTGCACTGGGTACTGGCGTTCCTTGTAGTTGGAGGCGGCGGCACTGTGTCCTCAGTAGTTGGAGGCGGTGTGTCCTCGGTGGGTTCCGTCGTCGTGAGCTGCCCCTCTGGCGGGGGGTCCTTCAGCTTGGCGACTAGGATGGCATGGTCAGCCGGGCAGGAGGCCATGATTTTCATCCCGTTCTTCACCGGCCAGGCAAACAGTGGCTTAGTCATGAGCCGCTGTAGCCAGCCGAGGATTTCGCCGAGCTGCGGCGGTGTCGCGTTGATGGTCAGTACTTGACCCTCTTCAGTAGCGTCTTCTTCGGTCTCCATGTCCTCCCGCCCCTCCTCGTCAGCGGTGACGCTGTCCGGGGAAGGTGGGGGGCGGGGGGCCGGGTCAGGCGCTGGTACAGTACCACAGTTTCTGAAATTCGGCCGCTGTTGTGATCGAAAGGTGACTCTGTGCTACTACTACACACAAACGCCAGTTATCTGTGATCTATAGTTTTCGCTGAAAAGTGATACACCATGACACTTTTGTCTTTGGCAGAAGTATGAAATTGCCACAGGTCGACCATTTTCAACCCCCATATATCCCACACCCCCATAGCTACCGACATCTAACAACCATAGTGCACGACAGGAAAGACGATTCTACTACCACACACAAACACCAATGCTCTATGCTATGTAGTTGTGGCAGAAAAGGGACATATGCGGAGACAGTCGAAATACGAAAATATCCTTGGTCGGCCACTTACAACCACCATATCTACCACAGTACCACAGTTTCTGAAATTCGGCCGTTGTTGTGATCGAAAGGTGACTCTGTGCTACTACTACACACAAACGCCAGTTATCTGTGATCTATAGTTTTCGCTGAAAAGTGATACACCATGACACTTTTGTCTTTGGCAGAAGTATAAAATTGCCACAGGTCGACCACTTTCAAACCCCATATCTCCCACACCCCCATAGCTACCGACATCTAACAACCATAGTGCACGACAGGAAAGACGATTCTACTACCACACACAAACACCAATGCTCTATGCTATGTAGTTGTGGCAGAAAAGGGACATATGCGGAGACAGTCGAAATACGAAAATATCCTTGGTCGGCCACTTACAACCACCATATCTACCACAGTACCACAGTTTCTGAAATTCGGCCGCTGTTGTGATCGAAAGGTGACTCTGTGCTACTACTACACACAAACGCCAGTTATCTGTGATCTACAGTTTTCGCTGAAAAGTGATACACCATGACACTTTTGTCTTTGGCAGAAGTATGAAACTGCCACAGGTCGACCACTTTCAACCCCCATTTCTCCCACACCCCCTTAGCTACCGACATCTAACAACCATACTGCACTACATGAGATACGATTCTACTACCAAACACAAACACCAATGCTCTATGATATGTAGTTGTGGCAGAAAAGGGACATATGCGGAGACAGTCGAAATACGAAAATATACTTGGTCGGCCACTTACAACCACCATATCTACCACAGTACCACAGTTTCTGAAATTCGGCCGCTGTTGTGATCGAAAGGTGACTCTGTGCTACTACTACACACAAACGCCAATTATCTGCGATCTATAGTTTTCGCTGAAAAGTGATACACCATGACACTTTTGTCTTTGGCAGAAGTATGAAACTGCCACAGGTCGACCACTTTCAACCCCCATATCTCCCACACCCCCATAGCTACCGACATCTAACAACCATAGTGCACGACAGGAAAGACGATTCTACTACCACATACAAACACCAAAGGTCTATGTTATGTAGTGTTGGCAGGAAAGAGAAGTATACGGAGATATGAATTTTTGGTCGAAATATGAAAACGCCCTGCATTGACCAACTTTAATCATTATATCTCCCACATCCCCACTGCTATCGGCATTCGGCCAACGTTGTGCACGACAGGAAACTCCATGCTACTTCCACCCACAAACATCAGTGATCTGTGCTAGGTCTGAAAGGTGAAATATAGGAAAAAACACGTCTTTTTTTATATATATATAAGATTATCCGTAGATTATTTCTGTAGGCTAGTGGATCCTCCCAAGCTAGCTCTTTCAGAAGCAGTGCAGAAGCCCCCACTTTTTCCCTTCGGCTAATCCAGTCACGGACCCATTTTCTTTTTTTTTTTTTTTTTTTTTTTTTTTTTTTTTTTCTTCGAGGTTTTTGTACTTTGTCTAACAATTGTTTGCTCAATTCAGCACAAGTCGAACGAATCAATCGCTTCAGAACTATACGACGTGACATCTTAACCAACGAATACGGTTGATGCAACACTTCGCTACCACTACCTAATCGCACAAGCAATCGCTCCATGTGACTGGCTAGTAGCTGCTAATAATGGCGGCGCGTGATCTCCACGATTAGTAGCAGCGATAAAAATCGCTCCTTGTGACCGAGCCTATACGCCAAAAACCGGCACGGGTGAGCTGCGTGGCACAGTTTGTGTCATGACTCATGAACATCAACGCAGTCAACATGCGGCGAAGTACTGCACTGCCCTGCGTCTCAATACACGCTGTTCCGCCCCAAAAGATATAGACAGTGTGTCTATTAGACACACAAACTGTGCTGCCCCGCCTGCGTCAATTGCGCGTCAGGCCGGGCGCACATTGACACGCAGTCGACGCAGGCAGCGCAGCAGTTTCTGTGTCTCTATGTTTTGGGGCGGAACAGCGCGTATTGAGACGCAGAGCAGGGCAGCGCAGCACTGCGCCGCACGTGGCCTGCGCCACGTTGTGATCACGACACAGTACTGTGCCACGCAGCTCACTCGTGCTGGTTTTTGCCGCAACACTTCTTGCGTTATTTATAATCTTGCTTTACTTGTAATCATTTTCAACTATGATATTAAAAAAAATTGATTAATCTGGTGCGTAACCAACCTGCGATTCACAGTATCAGTCATAATAAAAACATAAAAATTAAATTTAAACCAGAAATTTGGACAATGAGCCCAACAAGTGGCGAGTAAATTCAGCATTTATTTATCATACAACCGTCCACTTACAATTTTCACTTTTCTTTTCTTTTTTTGAATTCATTTTTAATAATTCGAAAAAGATTAATATATATAGGCTATTATTACATTATTTGTTTTCTTATTATTTGTACTACATCATTCAATAGTGTCCCCGAGAAACACTTAATTTGTTGACACTGCTTTTTTAGTTTCAAGTGATTATGTTGTGTTATGTAGTTTTCTTAAAAATGTAATATGAAATAAAAGAGAAAAACATTCTTATAAATGACATGTACCGTCAAACGCTAAATAATTAAATAAATAACCACGAAAATACTGCGAGATTTTCTTCAGTTCTAATAGGTATTTGAGCTTTGTCGAGAAAATAACAGGTTACATTATGCCGTGAATCTCCGTTCGAGTCATCCGGAAATTATCTTGTCACTGCAAAAGCCAGATGAGAGTTTGTTCTTTTCATATACTCACTTTTGCGTAGTTTTATCTAACTCAGCTTCTGTTAAAGTAATTATTTTCCGAGATCGGCATCCCAATCTGATTCAGAAATCAAAAAATGAGTTTTTGCATCGACATGTTTTTGGTTACGCTTTTTCGTCGGTTTCTCGCACAACACAACAATGCTTTGTAAACTGCCGCACGAAACTGCGCTCTAATATGCGCGAGCAACTGCCACTCTGTGCTGCCATGCCCTGCTCTGCGTTGCCCCTACTGCGCCACGCAGCTCAATGTGCGCCCGGCTTTACCCTCTTATTTGTCGGTTTTGTCTTGGATGATGACAGTCATGAGACATCCGCTTCTCTGCCCACTGTAGTCTGAAAGCGTACGATGAGTAGTCTCAGGGCAGCCGTATGCGGGCGGCACGTCAACGGGGGCGGCAAATCGACTGTCGCCGCCCCGATAGTTGCCACTGCGTCGTCGCTGCTGGGACACTGCTTCAGGCGGTAACAATGTGTGCAGCGGAGATACTCGGGGTGGCAACAATGGGTGTGACAAAATAATGTTTGAAGGGGTTGCAGTCTCTCAGTTTTTTGCCCTGGTTCGGAAAATTCCTGGATCCACCACGGGCTGTAGTTAAACAAGGGGCGGCATAATCGGTATCGCACAAGGGCGTTCAAACAGCTTGCGTGGTAGTCGTCGATTGGTAGGCAACGAGTTGAATGTAAGGCCCTCTTCATACAGCGCAATTATGAGACGACGCGACTGAGATTTGAGTATCGTCAATTTGGGTTGCCTGCGAGTACGATGCCCACAGGTGACCTAGTACTACACATTGAGGATACTGTGAACCGACCGTGAAGCGATACAGTCTGCCACTAGCCGTGGTGAGCATTGTGGCTTCTGAGCGAGTTTTTCATAATGTCAAGTGAAGATTCGTCAAGTGATGATAATGTGTGTGTCACCTATTATTATTACAATTATTATAGAAAAAGAAAAATCAGAAGAATGTGGTGCCATCCATATACAGAAAGGAATGTTCTCTGCCGTTTAATAATTATAAAACAATTTATGGAGTAATATGTGAAAATAACAAAACAATTTCGCAGTTTTAAAATGAAGTACCTAATTAAATAAATTGTATCATAGAAGTTTCGTGTTGGGAGTCTAGCTGTTTTCGTCTGGAGAAACTCCATGAATGTGGTATCTACATCAGTGGTTGATATTCCACGTTTAGGGCCAGGTGTCTCTTTATTTTGGTTGGAGGGCTGAGGTTGTCCAGTTGGTGGTTGACACAGTGGTAATTGCTGGATATTGATTGATGGTGGCTTTTGTGAAGATAGGTCCATACTGGAAGCCGATTGTTGTGGTAGTGATGGGGGAAGGGTGATCTTCTGAGATCTACCTGGGTTTTCCAGAATGTCATCGACACTTTCGTCGAATTCAGGGTGAGGTAATTGTAAGATCGACGGCACATTTCCAGGGGCAGCAGGTGTGTTCGTCTTCACGAATGGTTGCGCAAATTTCATTGCTTCCATTAAGTATTACGTTTTTCTTTTCTTTGATCCTGAGCCAAGGTAGGGGTCTCAAATGTCGAACAAAAACTGACCTCAAGTTCTTCCACCTTTCTTTACATAGTGAAGCTGAAACATAAACGAAAGTAACCTGACAGTGATGGTAATAGCAAATAACGATCATTTATGAAATTGTGAAATTGAAACTAATAACAGAGATATTACTCTGAAAAACAAATCAACGTCTAAGGTACCTAACGTGGTGTTAATTAAATTTTCTGAGAATTAGTTAGGATTGCCACCCTTACTCTGTAGTAGAGTAATGTACTCTCTTCAGATGGTGTGCTCAATAATCTATGAAAGTAACAGAGTACGTTAAAATACTCCTTTCAGACACACGCATTCTTATCTCGCTGGTTGACTTTATAGATACGAAAATATCATCAGAACGAAACCGTGGGATTTGTCAGCTACTTTGCCGCATCGACCGATAACGTAGCAATACCTTCTCCTGTCTTGGGCAATTTCGCCGCAGTCAGCTGACCACGTACTTTCTGTTCAAATAGTTTATTCTTTTGTGGTCAATGCCCCTGGCCCATTGATTTTATTCGTACATTGTGTAATTCTGTTGTGTACATAGCCAAACTATCACCTATTAGATATGAACATTTTGTGTGTGCTTTTGAAGCTTTAAAACTGCAAATCATTTTATATGAAGAAAAAATACTGCTAAATGAGTTTCTTGGAAAACTTGATGATAAAATTTTTACTGATTTGTCAACTTCTAAAAAAAATGACAGTACATATTCAATAAAAGTGAAGATTTTTTATTAAAATAATTTCTTTTACCCGTACTGGCCAGTTCTACCAGTACATCAACTGAGAGAGAGTTTTCTCTGTCATGAATGCAAAGCGGAGAAATGAAACAAACAAATCTTCGCTCAACTTATTGAAGTATTAGTGCATCATATATTTTTATTTAAATATAGACTTTACATATGCTGTCGAAATGTTTAGAAAAAATAAGTATTTGTTGAATGTCTCAAATAGCAACGAAAAATACGCGTTCAAACACTAACAAAAATCGTACTCTTTTTTTTCCATACAGCGTACTGTATTTTTGCCATCCAAAGACATAAACGTACTCACATTGTTCCAAAGAAAGGTGGCAACCCTACAGTTAGTATCTTGATTTAACACAATGCACCAAAAATATTTAATATTTACCACCGACTACGTAAGATCTCATATTCTCACAGTTCATAATTATAACTTCTTAAATTTCTTGACAAATGACAAGTTGGTAATTTACAAATGACAACTAACAAAAAAATAAATATAACTTCATTTTTTACTAAACTGTTTGTTGATTGTTACAAAAATGCTTGATGTTGAATAATTTGCTTGTTGGCTATATGATGGAGACTGCTCCCTCCTTCCCTTAAACTTAATAATATTACGATTATTATCCCTACAGTGAGTACTCAGAGAACGTAACAATGTAGCATTGTCAGAATCTTGCACAACAATCTGTAGACGCCAAATATTAATAGTTTAAAGGAGATTGAAATAGTTTTAAATTATAAAGAACATTACTGATTACAAGTTCTGACAGTTAGATAAATGACGAAAACAAAATAAAATACCATTGATACTCCGCAATGCTTCAAATTGAATCTAAGTAACCTAATTGAATTTAAATTGTTTAATAAGAACGAAAATAGAAACAAGAAGGTGTCAAACGAAATTATAAAGTAATTAGTTGTGCCATACACATACCTGACTTTTTCATCTGCTTCCCCACTTCAGCCCAACTCTTTTCCACGACGTCCTTCCTCGAATACTGAGGCAAACTGTAACTATACGGTTCAGGATGTTTCTGAATTTCACTCACAAATTTAATCTTGAATGCATGATCATCCGCCATGTTTCACAAGACTCGCCAGAGATGCGACTGTCCGACTTCCTTGCAGGTCGCCTGGGACTGGTAGGATACCCGTAGGATACGCGTCTCTTGGGAGTGGCGCCGTTTGTGCCTCCCCATTACACAACATTGGTAGTGATTTACTGGATACTCTCAAGATACTAGAGTCTCCATCGCGTCGCTGGTAATTGCGCAGTGTGAAGAGGGCCTAAGACTATTTAATATTTTTGCTATGTGGTTGCAGAAGTCACGCCCAGAAATTCAGTGACCCTCGCGTATTCCAGCCCAGGGCTGAAGACAATAATTTTGGAATCGCAAGGAGAACATCACTTCCGGCTTCCTTCTAGTCTCCGTTATAGCAGTTTCATCTAATCTTGCAACTTGCTAATCACTTCAGCTGGTAAAGTCTCCTACGTATCAGGAATAATTTCCTAAATATTTTTGATTTCCTTTGAGACTATTCCCTCTTCAAGATATTTGTAATCCAGGATACTGGTGCAATAATAACCTGCTTTAATTTAGTTGCGATGGAGCGCACACTCCGGTGGCAATTTCCCCCTACAACATCCACTTTCCCCTTTCTTGAACATGTCTATTTTTTACATTTACGAGTCTCACATTCTTTCAGCGTTTTCGGTAAATTATTCACCACTTCGCTCGGTAATTTTAACATATGCAGCATTTTCCCAATGCACAGCTTTTCAAAAATAAATCCACATTAAGGAATAAATATATTTTGATAGGTCGTTAATTTTACAACAGATATTCTAAGCAAAATTTGTATCATGTTTTAAAAGGAAATTACATGTTTTAGAATTAGAAAGAGGCACAGGTAATCAGCTAGTCGGGTGTATTAGGAAGCACAGCATGACTAGGCACGGCTGAGACCCGTTTTCGTACGGTACACCTGTTGGCGCTGGTCCGCTAATTTCACTGGCACGCAATGTGGACTACACATTACTTACTGCCCAGTTATCAACTGGCTAACTTCTCAGTTTGAACGTAACGTCAGGTGCCGGTAACACCACGACGTCCGTAGGACGAGCTGTTCTTTCGGGCTGCAATTTGTTGCACACGTTAATTCCAAAACCATAAGTCAAGTATTAGAAACGTATTAGAGCGTTATATGTAATGACCTGGAGGTATTTAGTAAAATGTACAGGGTGCGGCAAAAAGATCTGACGGTTTAAAAATAAAAACATGAAAAATAAAAGTGATACAAAATATGTTATTGCTTATTACAGAAGGGTGTTCATGTAAATGAATGAAAATAACATTAGAAGAACCAATTTCATCCGTTTAAGATGTGAAGATAACGTCATTTAAATGACGTCCGTCTTTGACCAAGCCTTGCTATGAAGCTGTTGAACACCCGATCTAACATTGCACGAGGCAAGTTGACGATTTCTTGGCGTATGACTTCTTTCAGTTCATCCAGTGTGCGGGGTTTGTTTGTGTAAACTCTGGCTTTAAGGAGCCCCCACAAGAAAAAAATCACAAACGCTAAGGTCTGGAGAGCGAGCTGGCCATTCAATGACTCCAAAACGCGAGATCACTCGACCACGAAACTTGCTTCTCAAAACGTCAATAACCTCAATGGCTGTATGGGCGTTGTTAGATCATACAAAGCCAGCACTCAGTGTTGACGCAATACATAAGGCCAACCTCTAATGAGGAAAGATAAGTAGAAATGAAGAAACTACAAAATTTAAAAAAGATACTGAGGAATTTATGAAGGAACTAAGAAAGCTAGTAAGCCGTAAAGGGGCAGGCGTAGATAATATTACAACAGACGTATTTAAGATAGCATGAAGAGATGTTGTACCTTACCTTGAAATATTTGGATTGAGTCTGAAGTCTAGCCCCTTACCAGAGTACTAGAAATGACAAATAGGTTTGAAAATTATAGGCCGATCAGTCAATTTAATTCCAAATGCGATGGAACACACACGCTCCAGTGGCAATGTCCATATACTCCACGATGTCACGATTTTTCACTATTTATCTATCCCCACCAATTACGAATTGAAACTCCGTCAGTGTATTTGGCAAACAGTCAATTTTATTTCCCTTGATTTTCGTTCTAGTCCCCGACTCCCTTACACACAAAAGAAAATTTTTCCATGACCTTTCGTCTGAATTCTACTGCCAGCTTATGGTTATGGTCATCACTTCCTTCTACTAATATCCATCCATGCATTATCGCGATTATAAGCCTTGAACATATCAAACACTCTCTTCGCGGCTTCGCCCGCCTTCTGTCATCCAGCTCCTTCAGCGTAACAGTTATCGATTTCTGCTCTCGTTTGAGTCCCTTACAACACCTGAATTTGATACGTATAAGGTAGGTCCTACACTAGTCCAACATATTCAAGCAATGGTCTGACCAAGGTTTTGTAACCCAAACCCCTCACTTCTTCATCGTTTCCGATAAATGAAGGACTTTGAAACCTCTTCCTGTCATCTCTACACAATGTGTTCAGCCTAATTCAGTTTACTACCAAGAGTTATTCAAAGATATGTAGACATCAATGGTATGTAAATAAATGGAGAAATTTATATGCAATAGCATAAGAGATATCTGAGGAAAAACCTGGTTTACAAACCTGTATACTAGTACATTCATGTGAATCTTAATTGGTATGCCAAAGGCAAGATATTTCGAATGAAATGGACAAGGGAAGCCTAGTTTGATAGTGTAGCAATGGATATTTCCGAGGCGTTTGACAAAGTGAGCAATGAAATAGTGTTAAATAAGGCGAAAACCACTGGAGTAGATGAAACAGTGACTTGCTGGGTAGATTACTTCTTAAAAGGTAGAAAGCAAAGTGTTAGTGTAGGAAATGCAATATTAAAAGAGATGGAAGTGAAAATAGACGAGCCATAGTGTAGTGGATTGGGACCATTGCTATTCTAATGAATGGGTTTATTGATTGTTTAGTCAGAAGTTTGCAGATGACATAATGCTATATAATACGACAAAACGGGAAAAGACTGAAAGCTGCAGCATGAACTCCAACATGATATGTAACTGGGTAGGTGAACGTGGAATGAAGGTAAATGCCAAGAGTCAACTTATTAGGTTAACAGATAAACTAACACTTGTTTGTGATTATAGAATGGGGAAGGAATTACTAGTTGGAGATGTTAAATGCAAATCCTTTGGCATAACATTTGCTAGTAAAATCAACTGGACAACATAAATTGGGCAGGTGGTAGTAAACGGCTTCAAAATCATTCATTTATTGCAAAGGTTGATGCGCGGATGTACCAGAGAAATGAGGGGATTGGGTTACAAATCTTTAGTCAGACTATTGCTTGGCTATAGTGGTATTGAATGCGACCAACTTTTAGAGAATCAAATACAGGAGTTGGAAGGGGTGTAAAGGAAAGCAGCCATACTTGTTTCTAGAAATTACCGTAAATCACAATCAGTAATTGATATAATAAAGAAGTTTGATTGGGAGTCGTTGGAAGACAAGGGGAGTGTGATGAGAGTGATGGGAGATATGTTGGCGATGAGCCTTGGAAAGATGCTGGTTGAAGAATTAATAGTAGTGAATGGAAGGGAAAAGATGACAATAACCACAAGTTGGTACTTGATTTCAAGCATAAGAGAGTGAAAAATTTTTCTTTTGTTCATATAGCTGACAGGGTTTGGAATAAATTACCGAGGAAAGTGATGATTAATTTATGAAAACGCTAAAAGAATTTAAAATTCGTAAAGGCAAAAGTATATAGCGCCTGAATTAAGTCTCAGTGGTTCTCAGATAGTAATAAAAATGATTAGGAAGGAGAATGTGGGAAACAGGTTACTAGGCAGAAGAAGTTGGGAAAAATTCATAATTTCACATGAGTTTGCAAAAGCTTTTATTGGAAGAACGTACTGAGTTTCAAAGTAAAAGTAAAACGATGATTGAATTAATTATTATTTTTTAAGTGGCATTGTCTTCTCGTATTGGCGTATAATGATACCCGTGGTTGGTGGGACAATACATCTATCATTGGAAAGTGTTTGAAGAACCAAATTCTTCCGATTCGGCCGGAAGCGATTCTACCTATTAATACACTTTATAGTTCAATTTTTAGAAATAAGAATCTCGAAATAAAATGGGTAAACTTTGGAATTATTAACTGAAAGTTTAAGTAAATGTTTTAAATCCTACCCATACCAGTTTGAATCAAGATTTATCATACTTCGATTTATCCGAGGTAGCGAAATTCTTAGTTAAAACGGCTCAAATCAACAATTTTGACAATTCACACGTGTCTTAGCATCAATATCGGTATAACCATTTAGTCGTCAAAACGAAACAAAAAGACTTACTTCCGCATTTATAGTACAGGGTGTACCTAAATGAATATCGGGGTTTTAACGCTTTGTAGTATTTATTACATAAAACTTAAAATTACAATTAATGCATGAGATGAAAGAGCAACTCAAACAATTATACCTACAGGCTTACAAGAGTTCAATGTGAGCACCTCTCGTCACACGGCACACATCAAGTCGATAGCCCATTTATTCCCAAACGTTGATTAGTGTTTGTGGTGTAATTGTTGCAACAGCTGCCTCAATCCTGTTTCTTAGGAATGGTACGTCAGTTGGTAGTGGAGGCACATACACACGATCCTTTATGAACACCCACAGGTAGAAATCACATGGCGTCAGATAGGGAGAGCGTGGAGGCCAAGCGAAACAAGCTCTGTCTTTGGGTCCTTTGCGGCCAATCCAGCGGTCGGGTACAGTGACGTTCAACCAATCGCGCACGTCGTTATGCCAGTGAGGCGGTGCACCATCTTGCTGCCAAATGAAGTTATTTGGTTCGTCTTCTACCAACTGGGGAAATAGCCATAGTTGTAGAGCATCAAGGTAGGAAGTAACAGTCACAGTCGTTTCTCCAAAGAAAAAAAGGCCCATAAACTTTCCGCCGAGATATGGCGCTAAAAAACATTCAGTTTAGGGAGTCTCGTTGCAATTGCAACATCTCGTGAGGATTTTATGAGCCCCAGATGAGCACATTGTGAGCGTTCACATGTCCACTAAGGTGAAATGTCGATTCATCACTGAAAACAATATCATCCAGAAAATCTTCATTGTCGTGCCATTTTTGCTACTAGCGCTTTCTAACGGATGATGGAGGAAACTGCGCGCACATGCGCGCGGGTACCAACAAACAAAACTGTTTGAGTTGCTCTTTCATTTCATGCATTAATTATAATTTTACGTTTTATGTAATAAATACTACAAAGCGTTAAAACCCCGATATTCATTTAGGTACACCCTGTATTATTAGTGCACATCACACACATACACTGACTGCGAGAGTAATAACCCCTGAGGGATCAATATAACGTAAAAATCTGTACACCTACTGCATTGCTACCTACGATTTGCCTCGCAATACACCCTTAAATTTGTGGTATCTACAGTTCAACATGCAATCCGAACAACTGGCGGTCCAGGCGTGACTTATACAATCAAAAACATTTTAAAAAACCTTTGCTTCCCTCGGGATTTGAGCAGGAGACCACGCTCCAAACAACACTAAGCAAGCACTTTAACCACTGAGCTACCAGACCGCTATATGGAAAGGTAGTATAGAGACCTAGATATCCTAAGCGTCTGTCTATCGCCGTCCAGTAATTTTTCAAAATTATATGACAACATGTATTATTTATACAGAAAAAGGTATGCTGTGTCCATCCTAAAGTCAAATAGCATCACCTCGTCAAATTTCATCACGATCGGATTATCCGTTTAGCCCAAGAAACGTAACAGACAGAGAGACAGAGTTACTTTCGCATTTATAATATTAGTATAGATACACAGCACACTTACAAAAATGATAATACACGAAAAATTCAAGAAACTCGGTTATGTCGTAAACACAAACACATATGGGGTGGAATAGACTGTAGTACAAAGAAACGGAAACACAACGCCATCTACTGGATGGTTACCCAACCTAGATAAATTAACACATCGCCATCTGTTAGAAACTTATGGAACTCTAATAATAACTTCGTCGTAATGATCTGGTGACAGGGTTTCTATTGGCTATGTATTCCGCCCCTGACGTAGCCCCCTTACCCTAGCCCGCCAGGACGACAGGACTTAGCGCCGAACTGCCCTGCTGCAGTAGTGTATTCGATTATTAGTTCGGACAATTGTTTTATTATTTCAAACTAACAGAGTTCATAACGTTGCTCAGTATGATCTAGGTTGATTTGCGCGCACATTAAATATTGAAGTTTATAACAAAGGTCACTTTCCAGCACTTGCGAATCAAATTTCATGTCAATCAATCCATTTTCTATAAGTATGTGAACGACTAAACCCCCGGTGTAGCAGAAAAGAGATTGGGTTGGGATTGATTTATTCCTGCAATATTTTTAGCCGTCCTAACAGGAATATGTGTACCAAGTTTCGTCGAAGTAGCCACAGCCATTCGTGCAGCAACAGAAACAATTTTTTCTGGAAATGTGCAAAAAACGGAATGTTCAACGATAAATTATAAAAATACCGGAGATGGCAACACTAAAGGTTTTAAACAGTTCACTTTCATGTTCAAACATATCAATATATCAATGCATACGGTTAACAGCAAATATAATTTCAGTTCCATATCATCAGAGATTTAGCTGTGTGGCCTGAGATCGTAGTTTGAAGAAGCAAAGAAGCTCTCATAGGTTTTTCCATTATGTTATTAAAATTAATTTACATATTTTCCTTTTACATAGTTCTCTTCTCATTCAGTTCGGCCCTCTCTGGGGTTTAAAGATTAAAAATCAAAATGAAAGGAAGGAAACGTTACATGCGATAATAGGACTATTGTCATTATTATTATTACTAGCCAAAAAACCCGTCAAAAATGACGGGTTTAACGGACTGTGCTGGCAATTGATTTCATTTTGGTTGTTTACCTAGATAGAAATTTTTTAAAATAAAGCTCACTATGCTGTAATTTCTCGTCCCTTGTGATGTAGAAAAAGTTTCAGTTGTCAATTTCGTCCAGGTTGCGTTTCAGCATAACTACAATCTTCGCCAATATAGCTGGTAGAAAATCAAAGCTTCATCCACACGCGAATTTATACATTCCCTGAATCGCATGTCAATGTCATGATGCATCTATACCAATCATGCATCATGCGATACAAACTTGATCCAAAATCTTCACAGTTTCTTACAACTTTCTTATTGTCTATGATGAAGATGGATGTTTTAACGCCTGGCACAGCTTACATTCGGCTGAAATAATGACCCCAGTGAAAACGAAGGATGCTAAAAATAAATCTTAACTTCTTACGTCATGTAATATTAGTTTCAATTGTGGTTTAGGTTGCATAGATCGCGAACAATTTGGAACTTCTTTCATTCAAACCAAGTAATCATATCACTAAAAAAAGCAACTAATAATCAATATGAGAATTTAAACAAAATTCATACTTTTCTTTCAGTATTGTAGCAATTCCTTTCTTAGCAATTGTTGAAATAAATTGAATTGTTATAAAATAAATGCAATTCCTATTGCCTGGCGCAATGACAAAAGGTTTCGGTTGCTATCCTGGTCCAGGTTGCATTTTAAAACTAACCACATACGGGAGTAGTTTACATCGTGATTCATGATATCAAAACGTGACATAGTGCTTATGAAACCTGCTTAAATAACTGATAATAGCTAAATTCAACATGCTATTGCTGTGATAAGGTTCTTTATTTATTTTTGTCCAGGCTGGATTTCAACCTAACCACAATCTCGGGTAATACTGCCGCTACAAAATGAAAGCTTCCGACCAAAACGACAATTCATTGATGAGATACATTACGCAACAACATAAATTTTATCAAAAACATTAAACAAAAAAGAAAGGTAATAAACCAAAAATTTGCAACGTGATTCAGACCGATATTACAACGTTCGAATAGCTGTCATAGTTACACATTGCGGAAATACGTAATAGCCTCAGTAATATTACTCAGTGAAATCAAAGAAGATTAAAATAAATCTGATAAACTTACATTATTAATTGTAGTGTAGGCTGCACAATTCGAGATGAGTGGGCAACTATTTCCGTTCAAACGAATTAATAATTTCAATAATAGGGTACAGTTTAAATTATTTTGGGGTGGGGTGGGACTTTCTCCACCGAAATACTGTTACTGACCTGTTGAAATTTGGATTAACTGTTTCCTTATAGTGCCCTCTTCACGTTTAGCACTCTCCTTTTCTGGAAAAGTCACCACGAATTAAATTAAAAATGCCGAAATATGGGATGCTCCGCAACCGCGAAATGTTAGCAGCACTGAAAAAATGACACAAAAATTATCGGTATGGGATCATATCAACCTAAATAGGTTCGTTTTGTCATAGTGATCATGGTTAGGTTGAAATTCGGCCTGGACCAAGAGTAAAAATTTTACGGGTAATTCGTTCTGCGGCAGGCTATGTCGCAAACCAGAGACAAACTGTGCATTTGTTTACAACGGAAGCAATCGATTATCTCTGACTGCTTATATCGATTCCAAGATGGTGAGCCTTATAGTACTGCATTTCGAATAAAAATTTTGTATCTGTTGATTTTATGCGACGTTTTGCAACGGAGTGAAGCTAAAACTGCAAGAAAATATTACAACAATGAATTAAACCAACAGTTCAAGAGATTATCATTGATTTCGCAGTGCCGGCGGCAACTAATAGCAGCGCTGCAGTGTCATATTTAGGCATTTTTAAATTAATTCGTGGCGACTTTTCCGGAAAAGGAGAGTGTACAACCTGAAGAGGACATTATAAGGAAACAATTAATCCAAATTTCAAAAGGTCAGTACCATTATTTCGCTGGTGGAGAAAGTCCCACCCCACCCAAAAGCTAAATTATTCATGCCCTCTGCCGTAGCGTCAAATGCCAGTTGTAATTCTGATCCATCTTAAGTAATACTTTAACCAAATTTTTCTCAGCATTGATGCTCGAAATACAAAGCTTTTATCTTACAATATCTATGAACAAAGAATTTAAGGAATACTTCAATATATCAAAAGAATATTACGTAAATATAAGCATCTAATGATTGATATATCGATTTTAACGCAATACATTCTTTTATTTCAGTGTTATGTGAGTTAATTTATTCACTGTTGCTTGGAAATGATATTAAATAACGCGCTCTCCCACAAATAATATCGTAAAGCGTGACGTCATAGCGCAACGTCATAGGTTGACGTCACCGCGTGACATGACGTAGGTGTGACAACGCTACATCTTGTGTATTATACTAATAGATTGCGAACTATGACGTTTGCATCTAGTTGGTATTTCATCTTTGGTATTTCACGCTATACGTACAAATTTTCACTAACTGCTCCGGCATTCTGTTACGATGAAGCATAAGACATACCAAACGATTCAATTTAGATTTTAATATTTAAAACTGTGAAAACACCATCAAAATCTGCGCTGTAGTTTTTGAGTTTTTGTGGAACCAATACAAACGGTTTTCGTTTTACAAATATTAAGAAGTACCAGGCAGTTTCATGTGTTCTATTTCTTTTAATTCTTTTTTTTTTTTTTTTGAAAGTTTTAAGAAACACCAACAATCAAGTTTTTTTTACCCTTTCCATGTATTTTAAAAATATTATAATAATTATTTGCAGACTTAGAAATTCAATTTAACGACAAAACATATTATAGTAAGTCTTTAGCATGTTCACTGCCCGTATTTTTCAAGTTTCTGATGGGATTCATAGCACTAGCACCTGAAGCAGATTTTCAATGAACACCATCTAAATTATGAATTCAACTCATCAAAAGTGAACTTTTCTCTTAATTATTAATTTGGAAGAAAATTAAGCTTATTTAACCACTTCTGTAAATCCAGAAGCGGTCAGCTGACGGCCAATTATAGCATTTCTCGATCATGTCTTTGTAACGCTATTTACCGTTTCTATTGTAAAAGTGTGAACGCATTTTGTAGCTTTTGCAAAAATAGGGGAAAGCCGAGCAAAGTAACCAATCCAAGGTTTGACGACGCTTTAAGCTGTTTTACGATAAACCTTAAGTCATCAAAATTAGCGGTTACATATTTGAACTATCCTATCACATGCTAGAATTTTCTAATTACCCCTGAATTACTTTTAGTGCCTAAAATAATTTTTCATAAAGTACCTAAATGGCCACTTTGTCCGACCATGAATTTATTCAAAGAGTTTTATATCGGGGACTGTTAACAATCCGAAATATTCTGAACCTTTATCCATCCCAGCACCAGTAAAATGTAAAAAATAATTCTACGGACCACTAACTTATAGGAGCTTGATTTTTTACCTATGTGAATGTTATCAACGAACCATATATTAAATCATATTCACATTAGTTTGGTTGCTATAGCATTAAGCTGTTGCTAGGGGAGTACTGAAAACATTTGCAACATCTCAAGAGACCTTGCGACTGTTTCGACATGTGCAGAGTGACAGCTTAAAATAAACTGCAAGCTGTATGTCCCAATGGTGTGAAGAGCGTGTTCACAAACGAAATTTGAACAAAGGGGTTTAATATTCCGGACAGTTTCGTGAAATTATATCTGTATAGTAAAAAATAATATCGTTAGCTGTTGGCAGGACAAATTTTAAAGCAGTTAAAAGGTGAAAGAAAAACGGTTGATAAATTTCTGGGAATTAATCGCTGCTAGTTAATACTCTAGGTTGCCGTGTACTCTCCACTTTTGTTCTTTAGTTTGTCCACGTCTGCTAGAGGAGTTCTCGGTCGTTTTGTAGTCGGCGTATACATTATCATCGTTAATTTACGTAGTTACCTCGATGACACTAGCATTCACTTACACGGCGGCTTTGATACATTACGACAGTCTGCAGGATTTAGTAACAATACCCCATACATATGGAAAGAACCGATAAGATGGCATTAGAGTAGCGTCACGTGTATCTCTATGTTTATGTTTCGAGCAGATTTTAACTTTCTGCTCTATCTTAAGTTAAGGCGATATAAATCTCAGATTTTTTTTTTCACCCGAGCTCCAAGGTTTAAAAGGGGGCATCTATAAATTACGTGAGGTGTTTTCCGGATCCCTTCCACCCCTCCTGTGGTGAGACTTCGTGAGATGTGGTCCGACCCCTCCCCCCCTCTGGTGAGATCTGGTCCGCGAGTACACACCCCCCCCCCCGCCTAGAAATCACCCTCGCAACTTTTTGATACCTTTTTTTTATGTCTCACCCTTCGAAAGCCAGTTACACCACCACTTTTCGACAAAATACCCCCTAAAACCGACTTTCGCGTCATTTTTAGACTTTTTTTTTTTAAGCTCTACAACAAAAATTTCCAAAACCTCACGTGAGATTTCCGTAGACCCCCCTCCCCCACGGTGAGATTTCGCCGGACCCCCTTCCACCTCCCCATTTCACCTCACGTAATTAAAGGACGCCCCCAAACAGTGAAACCACGTCAAAGTTGTTAAGTAGTTTTTAACTTTCGATATATTTTGAGTAAAAAGGGTTTAATGTTCAAAATAGATTTTATTACTGTTGTCCTGTGCCAGGTGACAACGTAATGAAACGAACCTCAGATTTTAAGTCAGAATCTAAGCTTTCGAAATGCCCTCAAAATGGTTCAATAAAGTTATACCACCAGGTTACAAGTAAAAAAGTTTTGTGCCCAGACCAGATTTTAGTTTCCTGTATTTTTCTGTGTTTTTTGCGCGATGTCGGATCAAAAAGACATGACACCGTTACAGATTTAGTACAGACAAGACCCTTGCGTGGACGGTTGTATAATTCCACAAACGTCAGGAAGGAAGGGAGGGAGGATGGAATCGAATGCATGCTTACAGACTGCCCGTGCAGCGGGAGGCTGCGTGCCTCCGCAGCGCTGCCTAATATTAGCAGTCGCTTTCACTGCGCTCATTATATCGACTGACATTGCCGACTGGTTCAATACCGAGATGCTGGACAGCTTTCCTTCGCGCCAAGGAGCCTGCGAGTTTGGTGTGGCACACTAATACGTAATATGAGAACTGGCTGAATAGCTGACACGCCGAATGCCCCCAATTCTAATCATTAGTCACTATATCAGGAAAAAAAACTATACATAGTAATCATTGACCCCTTCCGAAAAAATTTCTCCGTATAAACGTAGATGAGAATATATGTTTCGTTCTTTAATATTAATATAATTTTTCCTACAAAAACTAAAATTGAAAGTGTGGTTATGCTGTTTTGTAGTGATAGTAACTAAGTTCATATCGTTAAAGGGGACGCAAGTATCTACACACATTATAAAAATAAGTACAATCAAGGAGCTTAGTATAAATTCTATACTAAGATTTTTAATCGTAAAAAAACTACGTCACGAACATTGTTTTCGAGAAGTATTGCGATGTTATTACCTACCTGAGTGTAACGAAAATTTAGGTTTTCTTAGAGACTTTTAAAAACGCTTTGTACTATAAACCGTATAACGCGCTATGAAACCTTCTTAGAAGTATCTCTTTCCTAATGCAATTGTAACCGCTGCTCGATTTTCAGTTATCTTGACATCTGGAGTATGCATTTGATTGCGGAAAAGAAACCCGCACTTCTCTTCAACAATTGTCCTCCTCTGATTTCAATATCACACGCTTTTCCAGGACAAAACCTGCAAAATATTTTTACAGCTACTGTCAATCCTAACCTTGTTCAGTACGCAGTTCATCTGTAGATGGCTATCAGACGATCTGCATGAACGAAGACAATTTGTAGATTAACAAGTACAGGCATCTAATTTCCTTCCAAGTCACATTTTTTGTACGCGAAAATACAATGAGATCGAAACTCAGTCGTATATTAAAGTTATTCAATAGAAAACAGCGATAAAAATAATTATAAAGAAGCGAATACGATGTGACAACAAAAAGTACATCCTGGTTGAAGTCTGCGTACCTAACACAGTTAACAAGAAAGACAAAAAGCAGAAAAAAATCAGGGCCAAGCTCATGGAAATCATTAAAAAATTCCTAAAGGCGATGCAAAAAAATTTAATGTAGGACTTAAATGCACTACTCGCAAAAATAATAATAATACCAGGAACTGTAGAATAATAACACGTCCACAGAATCACAAACAAAAATGGCAAGAGACTCGTCGATCTGTGCCAGCAAAACAACTTAAAAATCATGTCGGATCACCGAAAACAAAATACGTGAAGATCCGCCGTACAAGAGATTGGCGGGCGAGTACCAAGTAGCCATGTCGTAACCGCTACAGAAAGACGTTTATGACGTACAAGTTCGCTGAGGGGTGGACCACTACTCAACAAGAATCAAGGTGAAATTCACCCTGAAGAAAATACGCCACAAAAAGCACACGTACAAATTTTGATACAAAGAAAAGCGGAGAATTAATCTGAAAGAGGAATGGGAGAAAGAAGAAACAGACACTTGGGAAAAAAACAAAATAAAATAACACAAAAGAACTAATCTCACTGAAAAAGAATACGGGACATCGCTGGTGGGATTCAGAATGTGAAAAATCACTGGAATGATGCAAGAAAGCTTTTCTTAAATATAACAGTAAAAATAACTGGAAAATATACAATGCTTTTAAGAAATTAGAAAACAAGAAAATCATCAGGAAAAGCAAGAGGAAATTCTTGAAAGAACATTTGGATTGCATCGAAGAAAATTTCCACAGCTGAAATACCCGAGACTTCCACAGAACCTTCGTAGAAACTTATGTTTCAAGAACTAGGACGGACGGCTCGCACGCACTAAATAATCAGAAAAACTGTCGTGAATCGATACAGTGCTTTACTGAACTTCTGAACCTCCTTCAAGATTTCGTAAGGAAACCTCCGTCTACATCTATACGAAATCCTCACCATACGAGGAAATTCAGACATTTTCTCAAACTATGGAGGACGGTATTACCGCAGAATTTCTAAAAAAAAAAAAAAAAAAAAAAAAAAAAAAAACTTTGTTCGAATCCCCTCAAAGAACTCACAAATCATGACAGAGATCTGGCAGACGGTAAAAATGTCGGAAGTGCGCCATCATTCAACCATTACAGGAATGTCAACAACTATCGAGGAATTTCTCTTCTTCAAATTACATTCAAAATTCTTTCAGCATGTCTCCACCAAAAAGTGCAAGAACAAACCGACCACAAAATTGGCGAATACGAATCATTTCGGCTTTCGGACCGGTCGTAAGTGCATAGAATAAATGTTCAACCTAAATGTTAATAGGTGGCCGGTTTAAAGCACATCACCGTGATTATCACTAGAGTGCACGCGCCCCTAAGTACTCCTTGAGCGCACGCGCGGGCTACAGGCGTAGCCCATTTATGGGATAATTAATTTTCGGAATCAGACAAAAAAATATATAAAACCAAGTAAATAATTAATATATATCTTTATTTTTATCATATTGACTCATAAAATTAACAAAATTTTGTTTCTTAATTATAATTTGAAACATAAACGTAAACTTCTTAAAAATCAATTATTTTTGAAAGGTTTGAAATCTTAGGAACGTAATATTTATTATAAAATGGGATTCCAGTGTAGTAATTGAACCAATTATCAAAGTGAATGATAATAATTCATTCTGTTGGCATACATTCAGGAAAGACGACAGCCTGAAGTTCGCTACAAATGCGCCTCATAAATTTGCTGCATTGCTTGCGCGTCCTGTAAGCCCGAGCCCTTCTGCTAAAAGAACATCGACCAACTCCTCCCCAAATAGACTTATTATGTTTCGGGGGTTGATCTGCCAATCCTAGAAGTAGTCTTCCTTTCAGTTTTATACCTTTTAGTATATTTTGCTGGGATAAACGACGCTCTATAAAAGGTCTTGCAAGATCGAATCCGACTTCTTGAAGATTTGACGACGGATCACTTTCATATCAGGATTGTTCGTCAGATATTATTACAAGACCGTTTATATTCGCCATGTTTACAAAATTGTAAAACAGCGTGCGAGGCAATCGACAACTGTCCCGAGCAACGAGGTATTCTTTAGACATTTTATCAAAATATCGACACCGTGTTTTGTGTTGTTATAAAATGTGATGATATCAGGTTTTTGAGCTTCACTAGTTGCATAATCAATTTTTAGCATGATTATGGAGGGTAGACAACATCAAAACTACTTAATTTCGTTTTGTCACTCTCCAGCAACCATCTTAGTATTTGGGCATAGCTCACATTATCCAACATCTAAAAATGACAAAAACGTAATAAAGTTACATGAAAAATACATAAACACAAACAACACACATAAAAACAGTTATTGACATTACTTTTTGTAGTATTAATAAGTAAAATGTATCATATTTACCTCAATTTTGTCACTTGTGTATTAAATAATTTACTTCCTCCAACGCTCGCGCGGGCTACAGGTGTAGCCCATCAACTTCAAGGGCGATTTATGCAGATGTCCGTGCGCCGTGAGAGATGGCACGCTACTGGCGGGGGTGGGGGATAGTACTTGAGGAATACACTGAACGATTAATCTGTAGCGCGCAAAGTTTATATAATATATGACAATATTACACGTTGGGCTACATATGTAGCCCGCGCGTGCGCTCTAGTGTTATAGAAGCCAATGGCCTACAGTGAACAACATGCTTCCACTGGGATCTGCCATATCTCAAATTCTTTTTAACTTCTACACGCGGATGTTCCTAACACCTGGTGCCGCAAGTTCATGACGACCTTACCATCCTACTGTACAGCGAGGAATCGTGGAAAAGATTGAGGAACTACAGACAGAGAGCTTAGATATCTTCCACGAATACTTCACTAAATGGCGTCTCAAACTGTATCTTATGGAAACAAAGGCGTGTTGCTTTCGTTTATCAAGGCAGCAGGCAAATCTACAACTGTATCTTCATTTCGGCACTGGGACCGTTCCTTTCAACGTCAACCCAAATCTAACTACAATTGATAGGAACCGCACCCATTGGGAATCACTGGAATAGACTCTTGAGCTTGATTTTTGAATATTTCTTTGGTCATGATATAATCTGACTGATATCTACCCGTACCGCTTGGACGTTTCCAAATAAATATCCTTCGTAAATGAATATTGAATAGTATAATGAGTTTAAATTTTTCACACAACTCTAACAACCTGCTTCCTACTCATTACTTTCACTTAGACTAAACCTTCTTACAGTATTCCCCTAAAACGAGTGAACGACACATTGGAATAAACTGAAACAGTTTGTATCGACCAGCCAGGTGTCCGCAGTTTGGCAGCTGTTACATTTAACAGAAGATATCAGCAGCAGTTTGAACATCTCCAACTTGTCGCAAAATTTAAGCAACAAACAGAAGTCAATCCAAGTCTAAATTTAAACTGATATCACGTTACATTTTTGTTTACGTTTCAAACCAGAAGGCAGGGTGGTACAGGGACTCAGGGACCCTTTCAGCTTGC
>JARYHS010013458.1:0-27628 GCA_031002005.1 Vandiemenella viatica | reverse complement strand
TGCAATATAGAAAAATTGAAAGCACAATATTGATTATTCACTCAAGCATGTCAACAGAAAAGTACCAATTCAATTGGAAAAACACTACACTAATCAGAGCCTTCCCACAACACTCCAAGCAATTGACATTCCTGAATGCTGAAATAATTTTTTTAAAGAAATAAAAAATTAATTAATTAATATTGAATTCTAAATACACCTATTTTAATTATAGACAAATGTTTTTTTTTTAGAATACTTACTTTCAAGCAAAACATTAAAACTTGAACCTCTATTCTGCTGCTACTCACTGTTTACATTGTTTAGAAAATGAATGTATCTTGCCTAACCTTCTGGACTTAAAGGTTAGGGAACAGTATTTGGTATTGCAGTTGCACAACAGTGACTTCAGCCTACAGTCGTATGCCCCGACCACAGTATACTGCATCCTTATGTTACGAGGGTTATAAGTGCTCATTGTTGTGCTGCAAATTTGTTACTTTTCAATTTAACTGCACATTCATGAGCATCGCTTTCAGTTTTTACGAGCATATATATAAAACAGTGATCTGGAAAATGCTTTAAGGTGATGAAAATAACGAAGGATAGGGAAATAAGACCCAACACCTACCACGGATGAAGGCAGCTGGGAATGATGAACATAAAAGAGACGAACAATTGCCTTGTGTCTCACTCCTGGCAAGAATAAGACTAACCGCTGAAACATAATGTTCCTCTCTTTTATGTTCATCATTTCCAGCTGCCTTCGTCTGTGGTGAGTGTTGGGTCCTATTTCCTATCCTTC
Organism: Vandiemenella viatica; assembly: GCA_031002005.1. Classification (NCBI taxonomy): domain Eukaryota; kingdom Metazoa; phylum Arthropoda; class Insecta; order Orthoptera; family Morabidae; genus Vandiemenella; species Vandiemenella viatica. The sequence goes on along the minus strand of JARYHS010013458.1, from coordinate 26,844 downwards.
CTTTTATATATGTATATAAATATAGTAAACAATGAAATAAAAGGTGCTAAGTAGTGAAAAGAAATTAAATTAGAGTAGGGAAATGAGCCACCACTTACCTTTAGATGATGGACGTGGGGCGGAACACACAGGAAAGACAAAAATACAACAGATAAAGAAATTTTCGGGATGAGCCCTTTGTCAACAGGAAAACATTATGGGAGGTAGATGATGTTGGAGACTGCCATACAGAGAGACTGTTGGCCAGGAAAATGGAGGATGTAAATTCAAACAGGGGAAAAGTGTTTCAGAGCTAATACCTGAGCATAGATAAATATACAAACTAATATCTGGTAAGTGAGAAGAGCAAAATGTAATTAAATCTAAATATGATATATATATATATATATTTATATATTGAACATTGGATAGGATAAAAAACCACCGCTTACCAAAGAAGGGGATTCCAGCGGCGTTGGTACACGAAAAAAACACGAACACACAAAGAATAAAATTTTCGAGCCTGGCTCTTCCTCAGTAGAAGTGAGATGGCTGCACGCAAGCGCTGCTGGCAGCCAACTGCGTGAGCCACAATTTCGGTGGCTCATGGTGGGGGAAATACATCATGGCAGGAAGTGAGGGAGGGGGTAGAAGAGTACAGGCCGGAAAACGGAGATGAATGGCAAGTATAAAGCAAAACTGTACAAGGTCCTGACGCGGAAGGGTAGTATACCTCAGTTAATCAAGTAATGGACACAAGTGGGGGGGGATTTTATTGAAACTAAAACTAAAATTCGAAATCACAATCTATAAAGATAGGCTCTGGTGAGCGGTGGTTCTGTGAGGGAAGGTGGAAGTGAGGGGATGGGTGGGAGGAAAATTGGTGCTATCTTAAATTTAGACCTGGAGATTGTCTGGTCCCCAGTTGGTACTGATAGGCCAGTTCCCACCTTCTAAGTTCTGAAATACTGCTTTTATCTGGGAGGACTCTGATGGCGCGGACCGAGAAACAGGTATTAAAATCGTTGGTGCCATGTATAGTGGCATGATGAGATACAGGGTGGTCAGGGTTCTTGGTATGTACTGATTGTCGGTGTCCATTCATTCTGATGGCTAGTGGATTGGTTGTGAGTCCGATGTAGGAGGCTGGGCAATGGTTACAAGTGAGTTGGTATATGAGGTGGGAGGATGTACAAGTGGCAAATCCTGTGATGGGAAAGCTTTCCCCAGTTACGGGGTTGGTAAAGGTGGTGGAAGGCGGGTGCATACTGCATAATTTGCAACGGGATCTGTTGCAAGGAAATGAACCTTGAGGCTGTCTTGCAGGCTGGGGGACCCCGTGCTTATGGACCAAGAGTTGGTTGAGGTTTGGAGGTCTGCTGAAGCAGGCTCTGGGTGGGTGAGGGAGGATTTTAGGAAGGAGGTTTCTCATCTCAGGGCAGGCTCGAAGGAAGTCGTAACCTTGTCTCAAGACTCGGTTAACGGATTCCAAGCCTGGGAAGTAACGGGTGATCAAAACAGGGCTATGGTGGGTTTTAGAGGATTGTGGATTGTTGATAGGTTGTGATGTGGCACGAGAAACCTGTTTGTGAACTAAAATTGGCGGGTAATTGCGGGAAATCAGGGCTTCAGAGATATTGCTGGCATATTGTTGAAGGGCTTGTTGATTGGAACAAATGTGACTGCCTCGAATGCCTAGGCTGTAGGGGAGGGAACGTTTGATGTGATGAGGGTGGCAGCTGTCATAATGAAGGTACTGTTGTAGGTTGGTGGGTTTGATATGGACAGCTGTGTGTATATAGCCATTTGTGAGGGAAAGGTCGACATCCAGGAAAGTGGCCTGTGTATGGGAGTAAGTCCATGTAAATTTCAAGGAGCTGACAGTGTTAAGTTTATTGAGGAAACTGAGTAGGTTGTCTTCTCCGTGGGTCCAGATTATGAAAATATCATCAATGAATCTGACCCACAAGAGGGGTTTCAGATGGGCTGAAGTTATGAATGATTCTTCTAGGCGGCCTAGGTAGAGGTTAGCGTATGAGGGAGCCATACGAGTGCCCATGGCAGTGCCACTCACTTGGTGATAGATTTTCCCCTCAAATGAGAAAAAGTTGTTGTTAAGTATTAGTTCTGCCAAGGTGAGCAGAAAGATCTGGTGGGGAGGCTATTGGGCGGACGCTGGTCTAGAAAATGTTCCAAGGCACTGAGCCCATGGCAATGGGGAATATTTGTGTATAAGGAAGTCACATCTACCGTCACTAGAAGGGAGTCAGGGGGAAGAGGTGTGGGTACTGTAGCCAGTCGTGAGAGGAAGTGCCGGGTGTCCTTGATGTGGGAGGGAAGCTGGCTGACAATGGGCTGTAGATGCTGGTCAACCAGGGCAGAGATACGCTCAGTGGGTGAGCCATATGCAGAAACTATGGGACGTCCTGGGTTGCCAGGCTTATGAATCTTGGGAAGCAGGTATAGTGAAGGTGTGCGTGGCTTTTTTGGAGTGAGGAGTGAGACAGAATGGGGAGTGAGTCCTTGGAGGGGTCCACTAACCTGTATATACACTTTTATTTTATCATTCACTGCAGGTGTGGGATCATGGTTGAGGGGGCGGTAAGTGTTGGTATCAGACAGCTGACGCAGTGCTTCACTGACATAGTCACAACGGTTCATGACCACCGTAGTTGAGCCCTTGTCTGCCGGTAGAATGATCAAGTCTGGATCAGAGGAGAGTTCCCTGATGGCCCTGGTTTCGCACGAGTCAGGTTGGTGTCACAGGGTAGTGATTTTGCGAAACTAGGAGAAGCCAAACTGGTGGAAACAAGATCTTGAAACAATTGGAGAGGGTGGTTTTGTGGGAGAGGTGGTGGATCAAGAATTGAGGGTGGTTGGAACCTTTGGAGACTGGGCTCCAGGTCATTCTGACTGTCAATATTGTTGCTCTTTGAGGCAAAGTGATACCTCCAGCGGAACTAATACTTAACAACAACTTTTTCTCATTTGAGGGGAAAATCTATCACCAAGTGAGTGGCACTGCCATGGGCACTCGTATGGCTCCCTCATACGCTAACCTCTACCTAGGCCGCCTAGAAGAATCATTCATAACTTCAGCCCATCTGAAACCCCTCTTGTGGGTCAGATTCATTGATGATATTTTCATAATCTGGACCCACGGAGAAGACAACCTACTCAGTTTCCTCAATAAACTTAACACTGTCAGCTCCTTGAAATTTACATGGACTTACTCCCATACACAGGCCACTTTCCTGGATGTCGACCTTTCCCTCACAAATGGCTATATACACACAGCTGTCCATATCAAACCCACCAACCTACAACAGTACCTTCATTATGACAGCTGCCACCCTCATCACATCAAACGTTCCCTCCCCTACAGCCTAGGCATTCGAGGCAGTCACATTTGTTCCAATCAACAAGCCCTTCAACAATATGCCAGCAATATCTCTGAAGCCCTGATTTCCCGCAATTACCCGCCAATTTTAGTTCACAAACAGGTTTCTCGTGCCACATCACAACCTATCAACAATCCACAATCCTCTAAAACCCACCATAGCCCTGTTTTGATCACCCGTTACTTCCCAGGCTTGGAATCCGTTAACCGAGTCTTGAGACAAGGTTACGACTTCCTTCGAGCCTGCCCTGAGATGAGAAACCTCCTTCCTAAAATCCTCCCTCACCCACCCAGAGCCTGCTTCAGCAGACCTCCAAACCTCAACCAACTCTTGGTCCATAAGCACGGGGTCCCCCAGCCTGCAAGACAGCCTCAAGGTTCATTTCCTTGCAACAGATCCCGTTGCAAATTATGCAGTATGCACCCGCCTTCCACCACCTTTACCAACCCCGTAACTGGGGAAAGCTTTCCCATCACAGGATTTGCCACTTGTACATCCTCCCACCTCATATACCAACTCACTTGTAACCATTGCCCAGCCTCCTACATCGGACTCACAACCAATCCACTAGCCATCAGAATGAATGGACACCGACAATCAGTACATACCAAGAACCCTGACCACCCTGTATCTCATCATGCCACTATACATGGCACCAACGATTTTAATACCTGTTTCTCGGTCCGCGCCATCAGAGTCCTCCCAGATAAAAGCAGTATTTCAGAACTTAGAAGGTGGGAACTGGCCTATCAGTACCAACTGGGGACCAGACAATCTCCAGGTCTAAATTTAAGATAGCACCAATTTTCCTCCCACCCATCCCCCTCACTTCCACCTTCCCTCACAGAACCACCGCTCACCAGAGCCTATCTTTATAGATTGTGATTTCGAATTTTAGTTTTAGTTTCAACTAAAATTTTTTTTTCCCCCCACTTGTGTCCATTACTTGATTAACTGAGGTATACTACCCTTCCGCGTCAGGACCTTGTACAGTTTTGCTTTATACTTGCCATTCATCTCCGTTTTCCGGCCTGTACTCTTCTACCCCCTCCCTGCCATGATGTATTTCCCCCACCATGAGCCACCGAAATTGTGGCTCACGCAGTTGGCTGCCAGCAGCGCTTGCGTGCAGCCATCTCACTTCTACTGAGGAAGAGCCATGCTCGAAAATTTTATTCTTTGTGTGTTCGTGTTTTTTTCGTGTACCAACGCCGCTGGAATCCCCTTCTTTGGTAAGCGGTGGTTTTTTATCCTATCCAATGTTCAATATATCCGCTTTTAGCGCCTTTGTTTCCTAACAATCTATATATATATATATATTATTCAGTGTAAGATGAATTGCTTGTTGAAGGAAAAAAATTTAAATAATTTGGAATATCTGTTGAAAACTATACTAGGAAGAGCATATTGGAACGGTTGTAGGTAAAGGGTCAAAGTATTGTATCTGTTGGAGATGATAATGAGAGAATGTACTGGGGAAGTAAGAGATATGGGTTATGAAACTTTGGTCAGTTCCTTGCTAGAGTATTGTGGGATTATATAGGGATATTATGGGTATCAAATACTGGAGTTGGAGGGCTGCTGTAATATTTTTTTTATGGATTTACACCTCGTTGAGGTTATTGGAAGTGGGAAAGGCGGAGGGGGGACGATGAACAGGAAGGAATTCAGTCGTGGCCTTTTAAAGGAAGTGTCCTGGCATTCACCTGCAGTGATTTGGGAAACCATGGAAAATCAAATCTGGTTCCCCATGATGGGTATTTGAACCTGCAACCTTCTGATTGTGAGGCCAGAGTGTTAACTGCTCACCCACCATGGTTGGTGAATTGGAGGAAGTGCAAATGCATGCAACTAGATTTTTCTGTGCAGGTTAGCAAAGGATGCATTCAGTAAGCAAAATAAAATATATGGGTTGGGAATCATTGCCAATTGGAAATACCATGACAATAAATTATGAATTTATTCAGGCATAAGGGAATAGGAAAGTTTCGTTTGTAGATAGGGGAGTTAGGAGTTGAAACAAATTGCCTAAGTAAGTAATGAACAATACACCCCAAACTAAAGGATTTTAAGGGAAAAATATGTGTAACTTATAATTGGATATTTATCAAATTATAAAAAAAAATTACCATTCCACCCTAACTTATGACTTGCTCTTCTGTGATATTTATACATGCATCAGGTTTGCTAATAGGGCATTATGGCTTAGTGCTAATTCTACGCTCCAGAAATCTTAGCCATACTACCAGCTATGTCCACCACTGCTTTCCTACAAAGGACCTTAGATCTTCATAAAACATCAAAGACCTCTGTACAAAACCTAACTTTATTTTCTTTTCTGTTAAAAAGGGCTCAACAACAGGGGTTATTACAGTTTGAGTTTGAAACAATTTGCCAGCCATCCAATATAAGCACATGGTTCACCTATGGTATCTATTTCAGCCTTTACAGATAACCTTCATAGCGTAACCTTTAAGTAATCATCTTCCTGTCTGCGAATGTCTTGGCACAGACCAGCTGCTACTTCTTGCTGACACTGTCCATGTTACAATGGGTATCTCATCTATTCATACCATCATTCCTCTGCAACGGAGTGAGCAGTATGGAGCATTTCTTAAACCATTGCGTACTTTGGTACACTTCAATCTCGATCGTAGTAATATTATTCGCAAACAATCACCAAATTTGCAGCATTGTCATTTTTACACATATTGCCACATCTGGTGCTAATCTCTCCTTTGGCCATATTAAATTCAGTTTCTGTGAAACCAAGACTTGTGTTATTGGAAACTTTTATGAGCTGAGCAAGTAAGAAAAACAGCATTTTAGTTTCCTTAACAGTCTGAAGATTAAATTTTTTGTTTTACTCCCTACCCATTAAAAGTTACTAGATATGGAATTATAATTACAAGGAAAGGGAAAATGACTCATCACTCACCAAAGTTGAAGGCAGCGACGAGAGAAGAACATATATAACGAACACACAAATAAACTCAATATTTTGGTTATTCAAACTTATTCATGATGAAGAAAATGAGTCATTAGTCTCGGGAGGTGTGATGTCATGTAGCAACCCTTGTGTGTGCACACCTCCCGAGCCTCATGACTCATTTTCTTCATCATGAATAAGGTTGAATAACCAAAATATTGAGTTTATTTGTGTTCATTATATATGTTCTTCTCTCGTCGCTGCCTTCAACTTTGGTGAGTGATGAGTCATCTTCCCTTTCCTTGTAATTATATTGCCTAAAGCAGTTTCCTTTTTCTTTAGTTTAGATATGGAATTAATTCTTCTTACTGGCCACCACAGTACTACTGTCCACATTACACCAACTAAGCCACTATATTTCTAGTTAAACAGCTGCCACCCATTGCCCTTCGATACAGCCTACATATTGTTCCTGCATTCATTATTAGCATAATATTACTCAAGCATTAATAATTTACAATTACCAATCGTAAATAGTGCATAACAACGTTGCTGTGAAAGATATCAATCAATATATGCCTACATCAGACCAGCCAGCTAACTCACATAAGTTCTTATCATAATTTATCACAGAACTCGGGAAACTTGTTGAGTGAGAATGTTCGTATAACACGACACTTCAGTGGTCATATTCTCTGCCAAAATGTCATGCTATACAAACGTTCTCACTCAGCTAGTTTCCTGAGAAAATTTTACCTATATACAATGCCAAGAAAGCATCCACATAGCTGTTCGTCATTTGTATCATACAATTGGACTGTAATTTCCTTCAGTCCTACCCCAAGATGCCAAATTCCTCCTTGCCCCTCCCTGAATGTGCTTTAATAAACCTCAGCCAACTTTTGTTTCCATAAACAATGATCTAAGATACTGCCTGTTGTAGCTGGTCCTTGATATCCTGGATACTGGCACTGGGACAGAGTTGATGTCTGAGCTGACCCCACACATTTGCCCTTTGTGGATTATATTCAGAAAATTCCTTTGCTAAAATCTGATTAACAGAGTGGAGACACTTAATTTTTAAGATAATATCTCATTTATTAATTTTGGTTAGGTGTCAAGGGAGATACATGATTTTTTGTAAAAAAGCATGTTTTGTATATAATGATTCTTTTACCCTTTAAGGATCGAATTCCAAAAATTCCTTTGTGAAAATATGATGTTACTAAAGCACAGACCTTAACCTTTAAAATAATACTTCATTTACTGATTTTGGTAGGTATGAATGGAGACAAATGGCTCGGGATGAAAAAAAAAAGGCTACATATTTCTATATCATTGTTCCTTTTGTCTGCTTCAGCTGACATAAACATGAAACATATATGTGTTTTACATTTCAATAAGAAGACAGTCGTGTAGAGGCTTTAAATTAAATCATAAGACATTTGTTTGGGACAGAATTGTTTGTCTTTCATATAGTTTATTACATTATTTTCTGGAGTTGTATTGCTCTATTTTATGGTTCCCCCCTTTTTTCCCGAAGCATCAAATCATACATGGTGAAGATGTTTGTAATATATCTTATTATTATTATTATTATTATCATTATCTTCATCATAACATTGAAGCAACATGTATATTTTGTATGTTGATCTATGAACCTTGATCTTCATTTCCAGTATTGTGTACTGCACCAAATAAATACACAGTTGTAGATCCAGAAGGTTCTATAAGACCACGTTGCTGCATCGATATTGTTGTTAGGCATAATGCAGTTTCACCAGCAAACTGCAATATTACAGACAAATTTAGAGTTCAAATGCAGAACCATACAACAAAACAGGTAAGAAGTGTGAATATTTGTTAGTAACTATTGACATAATAAATGTATTTCAAAACTAAAATTCATATTTATCTATCTATATCTATACAACTATTAAAATGGTTGTCTATATGTTTCCATTACCTTTATATAAAACTGCAGTTTAATCTGATCTCTATGAAACTTAGCACATGCACGCTTTAAGCCAAGGGGAAAAAAATGCTATCTACATTTGGTTTACAAAAACTCACCCCCTCATCTCTCATATTAACAAAATTTACATTGCAATGTTTTAATTGTAGGGAAATCAGCCAAAGTGGATGGTGATATTCCAAAAGCCCACAGAATTTACTGTTTATTGGAATAGAACCAGTTCTGGTCATACAATTAGTACAATTGAGAATTTGAAATTTAAAAAACTTTTTAAAGTTGGGGGAGGGGGAGATGACGACACACAACTCCCACAGTTTTTATCCAATCTTGATCAAAGTTTACACACACATATTTTAAAACAAATAGAGAAATACACTTAGGTTAAAAAAAAAATCAATCCATTGTTCCCCTTTACCCCTGCCCCTTAATTCTTACAAATGTTGGTTTATTCAAACTCAAATTAAAAAAAAAAAATTAATTTAATTGCAATGGAGCACAGGCTCCGGTGGCAATTTCCCTACACCCCCATTTTGCCCCTATCCTGCACCCACCTACATTTGCCCTCTACAAATTTTAACTTTAAATTCTTCAACGTTTTCGGTAAATTATTCATCATTTTTTCTTGGTAACTCATTCCAATCCCTGACACCCTTACCTAAAAAAGAGAATCTTCCCACACCCTTGTGCCTGAAATTGAGTGCCAGCTTGTGGTCATGGTCATATTTTCCCTTCCATGCACTACTTTTTATACCTATTCATCACACATATTCCTCAGGTCATATATTTTGAGAAAAAGTGTACGCAAAAGCAAAATGAATTTAATTTTAATTGCAATGGAGCACACACTCCAGTGGCAATTTCCCTACACACCCAACTTCCCCCTATCCTGCACCGACCTACATTTGCCCTCTTCAAATTTTAACTTTAAATTCTTTTAACGTTTTCGGTAAGTTATTCATCATTCCCCTTGGTAACCCATTCCAATCCCTGACACCCTTATTTAAAAAAGAAAACCTTCCCACACCCTTGTGCCTGAAATCGAGTGCCATGGTCATGGTCACTCTTTTCCCTTCCATGAACTACTATTCATACCTATTGCAATATCTTTCCATGCCTCATCGCCAGTATACACCCTGTACACTCCCATGACACTCCTCATCCTCCTCCTGTCTTGCAATGAATCCCGTTCCAGCTCCTTTATCATATCTGTCACTGATTGCATTCTGCGATAATTTCCAGAAATAAATCTAGCAGCCCTTCTTTGCACCTTCTCCAACTCCTGTATTTGATACTCAAAATGTGGGTCCCATACTGCATTACCATATTCGAGCAATGGTCTTCCCCATCACCCCTATTAAAGAAATTTTACAAGTGCATTGGTTCAGTTTTTTTGCATATACTGTATCTTGAATTCAGTAGGGAGATCGGCCAAAGTAGATGGTGATAGAAAATGTTTATGACAATCTCATCAAACAGGATACAACAACAGAACATTCATATTCATCCCTCGATTAACAGTAGGTACCCTGTTGGTTATTTTTGGGGAAACCCAAAAACCTTTTAGTGTTTCTATGTTTGATTAGGGTGTTTTTTAAGCATCAGATCTAGGATACGTTAAATGTTTCAGCAGATGTACCACAACAGTGATAGTTGTAAAACAGTTTAATGTTTGCTGGTTTATATTTCTTATAAAAATGATTTAAGCTTTTGAAAATACAAGTATGATTGTTGATGTGCATGTTGGAATTAATGGCAGCATAATGCCAATGGCTCTGTACAGTTTTTGTAGAGCAGGTTACCTGCAAGCAACAGAAAACATCCAAATAAGAAATTCGAAACATAATAACAAAATAATTATTCACATAGAAATTGGAAAGAGGTGAAGTTTCAGTCATTTGCTATCATACTGTGTACTGTGACTGAATAGTTCTTAGTTGTTTAGTTTCTGAGGCTCGGTAGTGTGTTTGCAGACAGCCTGTCTGAATATAGCCATTTTGATCTTGGAATCCAGATTTAACAAACCTGAAGGCTGCAGGGCCACATTGAGTAGAACTAGAGAAACACAATGTAGTCCTTGATCACTAGTAAAAGCTAAATAGAAACATGGCTAGTCTTCAATGGGTATAAATGTTTTAACATCTTTCCGAAGTAATATAAATTCTTTACTTGCTGTAATAGCCACAGCTGTGAACAGAGAATATAATGAAAACATCTACATTGAATGCAAATAAATAAGCAAAAAGCAAATAATAATTAATATGTGAATTAAATGAAATACATAATTTTCTTAATGGTAACTTTCATTTGTAGGTTGCCATAAGTGTCATCTGTAGAAAGAGAGAAAAAACATCTTTTGATATTATTGACAGACCAAAGAAGGCCAGGCACTTGACACTACAGTGTTACAGACATGACCTGGCTAGCTTTTTATTAGTGTTGATTATAGCTTAATTACCTACCATTATATTATTTCGTTGGTGCTTAGTTTGTCTATCAATGGTCGTGCAATTTTAATAGCTAAGCAACTGCAAAGAAATAATTCGCCAGAATACTTTCATTAAGTGTATAAACTGCTCTCGGGTGACTAGCCGAGTCAAGAGTGCGTTGTTACACGATATTTCGGCGACTAGATTCATTGCCGCCATCTTCTGGCAGTTTATACATTCTCAATGCCGAGAAAGACTTCGTTCTTATATACTTTCATCAAGTTAACTTTTATTAGCATTTTATTTTCAGTTAAATATGTTAATTTATACGTAATCAATTTAGTAATGTGGTAAAACATAATGGTTGAGAAACATGAGTGATTTTTTTGATTGCGCTGCATTTAATATCAAAATTTTAGTTTGAATTTTAGTCAGATCATGTAAACATGTTGCTTACTTACTTTTACTTCCTCTTCATGGATAGGCCAAAAGCCTGTTCCAACCTCATTCTTCCGACCATCTCTTCCTAGGTCTTCCAATGTCCCTTCTGCCTGTGGGATGGTACTCCAGGGCAATCTTAGGAAATCTGTCATTTCCCATCCATAGAACGTGGTTCTTCCAGTTATCCCTTTTTTTGGTAATTCTATCGTTTAACGGGGAGTTTGTTCTCTTATTTCCTCATTCCTCCTCTTATCATTTAGGGAATATCTTTTTGCTGACCTTAAAAACTTCATTTCAGATGATTGAATTTTGTTTTTGTATTTTGTTTTATTTACCCACGTTTCACTGCCATATAGCAGAGTCGGTACTGCCATTGTTGCATAAAACTTAAGTTGCGTCTCCTGTCATGCTTTACCTTTCAGTGTTCGTCAAATTGTTCCACACATATACTGAAATCAGTGAAGTTTCTTCCTTACCTCATTATCCTCATTAAAAGATAATTCGCATCCGAGATAAGTAGAGCTGGAGACTTGTTCTATTGGCTGATTGTCTGCCACTATTTTAACTTTGATTGGATATTTCCCTTGTCATGCCATAACTTTCGTTTTTGCACGAGACAACTGCAGATTGTAATCTTTGCTGATAATGTTTAGTATATGAATTGCTTTTTGAATTCCATCTTCATTTTCCTGGAGGATAAATTGGTCATCTGCAAACACCACATATAAGTGTTGCTGTTTATTTTTATACCAGGATGGACATTTTCTTTCAATTTCCTAACTGAGTCATATATATATATTTTGAAGAGTGTTGGAGACAGGCTACAACCTTGCCTCACTCCTTGGTTAATTGCTATTTCTTCTGTAAGTTTATTTCCTAGATCTAATACAATTTGTGTCTTTCTATACGTATGTTGAATAACTTGTATTAAATGTGCTGAATTTCCATTTCTCTCCATTATTTCCCAAAGTTTTTGTCTATTTACTTTATCGAACGCCTTTTCATAATCTATAAAATCAATGAAAGTCTTTAGATTAAATTCTCTTTTCCAGTAGTTGTTTTAAGGCAAAATATATTATCTATGCAGGATCTTCCTTTCCGAAACCCACATTGTTCTTCTAGTAGGAAAGCATCTGCTATTACTTTGAGCATGTTATTTATTATTTTTGCATATATTTTGTAGCCCATATTTAATAAACTAATACCTCGATAGTTAACACTTGAATTCCTATCTCCTTTCTTAAAAAGTGAAATAACTTTGGCCTTCCTCCATTCTTCTGGGATGATTCTCTTTTTTCCTACACATATTAATTAAGTGTAAATATCTAAATTTCAAAATCATTCCCCCATACTTAATCAATTCTAAATTAATTGTATCTAGTCCAGGAGCTTTTCTATTTTTAAATGATCTTAGTGTTCCATCAACCTCCTCTATGTCTATAATATCAATTTCTTTAGAATCCGCATGGTCTGTTCCTATTTTCTTTTCTCCCTCTTTATAATTACTATTGTACCATAATTTTTTGTAGTTCTTTATCCATGCCTCTTCTTCAATTACATTTATGTTTCCTTTTCATCTTTGTTAAGATATTTCATAAGTTTATAAGCCATCTCTTGTCTTCCATGGACATCGTCTATTAAACTGACTAATCTATCCCATGACTCTTGTTTCAACTTCTTTGTTATTGTCTTAACAATATTTCTTCTTCTTTTATTTTCATTTTCTAGGGTTTGATCCTGTATCATTTTTAGATAAGATTTTCGTTTTTGTTTGACGGCTTCTACAATTTTTTCATTCCACATTTTTAGTCCAGTTTTTCTTCTAAATTTCTTTTTCTTGCCAGTGGCTTCATATGCTGCTTTCAGTATTGATGAAGCTATAGTTTCCCATTCTTTATTGATATTATTATTTGTTGATTTTCCAGTAAGTGCTGTTATAATCGGCTTTGGTATAAGTGTCTTATTCCTTCGTCTTTTAAAAAGTAGGTCTTAAAAACTTTGATCTTTTTGTAGGTTTTTATTCATTATTTTCCTCCAATTAGCAAGTATTCTTATTTTTGATATAACGAGATAGTGATCTGTATATGTATCACTACCTCTATGTACACTGGTGTCTACTACATCTGGATCTAATTTTTTATTAACCATTATGTAGTCAATGATAGACCTTTGTCCTCTTGCCATCCATGTAAATTTATGGATATCTTTTTTTGTAAAGAATGTATTTGTAATCTTTAACTGGTTGAAGGATGCAAATTCTCTCAGTAGTTTCCCATTTTCATTTAATGTTTATTCATCTTTATTCCCCATTTTCTCTGGAATTGGGCTGTTTGTTATACGAGCATTAAAATCGCCAGCCAGTATTAGGGAATCATTGTTATTAATTTTGTCTATCACTACTTGAAGCTGTTCCTAAAATTGTTCCGATTCTTCTCGTTTGTTTTCTCCTGGGGCATATATGGAAATCAAAGTTAGGTTGCCTCTCTCTACTTTCAATCTTAGAGTCAGAATCCTTTCACTTATCATAGTGTAACTGACAATTTTATTTTTCCATTTACTATCCACTAATATTGCCTCTCCTGCTGAAGCTCTTTTCTCTTGTCACTCCACTGTAGATCATTGTATATTTATCTATTTATTCTGTTCCCTTCAATTTCTTTTTTAACTGACTTCAAAAAAATGAGGAGTTTCTCAATTCGTCTGTATTTGTTTGTATGTATGTTCACCGATATCTTCGCCAGTTTTGAACCAATTTAAATGAAATTTTTTTAGTGGATAGGGTATACCTCCAAAGTGGTCCCATATGAATTTCATTGAGAAACCACCCCTTCTACCCCCTTTCACCCCTTAATTTTTATACAAATCTACATTATTTATTTGATCTCGATGAAACTTTGGACATATATAGCCAAAAATAAATAGAATAATACTGTCAACTTTTGGTTTTAAAAAACTGAACCCCTCTCCCCCTATCCACCCCCTTAATTTTGGACAATTTTCTTTATTCAAAGCTACAGTCGACACCACTTAACTGATCTCCATTAAAGTTGGCAATTACATGTAGTTTTTCTTGGAGAAGGTTTCCGAACAAAAAAGCAAAAATAAAAAAACCATCCCTCTCCCCTTTACACCCCTTAATTTTATAGAAACCTACATTTCTTATCTGATTTTTATTGAACTTTGCCCATGTATACTTTAAAACAAAGAGAAAAATCGTGTCAACATTTGGGTTGCCAAAGCTCAACCCCCTCCCTCCTTCCACCCCTTTAATTATTATCAATGTTCTTCATAAAAAGCTACACTCGACAACATTTGACCGATTATCATCAAAGTTGGCATATACATGTCATTTTTCATGGAGAATCTGACCAAAAAATAAATAAATAAAAAACCGTCCCTCTCCCCTTTACACCCCTTAATTTTTATACAAACCCACATTTTTTATCCGATTTCTATGAAACTTTGGACATGTATAGTCAAATATAAAGAGAAAAATACTGTCAACTTTTGGTTTGAAAGAACTGAAGTCCTCTCCTCCTATCCACCCCTTAAATTTTTGCCAATGTTCTTTATACAAAGCTACAGTTGACACCATTTAACTGGTCTCCATTAAAGTTGGCATATACATGTAATTTTTCCTGTAGAAGGTTTGTGGCGGAAAAAAAAATTAATTAAATAAATAAATAAACCTTAAATCCCATCAAAATCAATTAAGCTATTTTTACGTCATGACATAATATTTATAAAATAAGTGTGTCATAATGTCTCAACATGTACTTCAGATTTCAACAGGGATACCAAGCTTTCACGTTGTGAAAACCAATTCAAAACCTATATTTTCTGTGTGATGCCGGAGTAATCAGATATACCTGTATTCCAGAGACAGATTTCTGTATGTGGTATGTATTAATGCTCTGACGTTACATGTTTCGGTTATCGACCAGCAGCTTTAACAGATGTTATGATACGATCGAAACATAGCCTGGACCAAAATGTAAACTGACATTCCTTAACACAACACCCAATTCACCCCATTCTGGAAGTTGCTGTGGTATATAAAGACAGAATTCTTCTTTGAAAACAAGCACTTTAATCTTTGAGCTACCAGAAAGTTCGCAAAATGGGAACTGTTGCGGCATATTTAAAATACAAAACAAACTATAATACCACTAAAAATGTTAAAATAAAATAATTGTTTAAAAAAACATAAAAACCGCCTTAAAAAAAGCACTAAAAATTTTAAAATAACTTTATACCTTGCTTAGGAAAAAGTAAATCTAAATGGACAATATTTTACATTACTGTCATTAAAATTTTTACATTAATTAGTTATTTTTGGAGTCGGTGCCAGTGAAAGCAAGAAAAAAAGATGAAAATGATAAGGAATAAAAATAATACATAAAAAATCATGTTACTGCTTACCTATAATTAATGTTAGAAACATGTTTCAACAAAACTGAAACATACAGATGATACGCCGATATTATACTAACTGTAAATCGTTTACTGCATGATGCAGCCTACCAACTGACACAGTAGCGCCAGAGAAATGCCTGGATTACCAATAAGGCCGAACCACAGATTAAAATACTGTTAATTTGTTTCCCTAATCTGTCTCCCCCAATAACACTATTTACCTCACGACATGCTGTAAAATATTGGGACTTTTTGTTCGTACTCCCCGTTTCGCCTCTAACACCAAAAGAAGTTCAGTAATTCGATCTTTGCAATGTGACAGTTGGCACCGACTCCAAAAATAACTAATTAATATATAAATTTCAATGACAGTAATGTAAAATATTGTCCATTTAGATTTACTTTTTCCTAAGCAAGGAGGTTTTTTAATGCGGTTTTTATGTTTAATTATTTTATTGTTTCTATAATTGCAGCAACATTGATCCCCTTTCTAGTTAACTCCCTGTCCAGATCATATTCTTTATTATTTATACCTCTCACATTCCATGTTCCTATTTTCAAATTATCTTTGATTCCAAATCGTTTGCCCTTTGACCCTGCCTTTGTTGTCCTCATAAGATCCATCCAGCTTTCCTTACTTTGAGGTTTATGAGTAATATATGTTTTTATGTGGAAGGGTTACCAGCCCTTCACACAACCCCGATCCTGGAGGGCCAGGGTTTTCCTTCCCTTAGCCAGAGTGCCCCAGTTTTAAGGCATCGGGGGCTCGACTTCCATCCTCTCGCGTTAGCTACACTCGAAAGAATGCATTGCCCAGGGGCCACGCAGCTTTTGCCTTCGTGGACATGGGAGTAGGGTTTGCTGGCAGAGCTACTAAGATAGATTGCAGAGGCATTTCTCAAGGTTTTATTGTCTCAGCCCATCCAGCAGAAGCTGAGATCCTTGAGACTATACCAGCCTTGATCCCCTGTAAACATGTCATGAGCTTAAAACAGTAACTAGAATAGTTACTGTAAACGTGTCATGAGCTTGAAACAGTAACTATTCTAGACCTATTATGATACTCAAAACATGGTAGTAGGCTTCCACTTGTTATATAATAATAGCTTACCTTGTTTCAATCATTCCTAAACTACTCTTGCCCAAAATATTCTCCCCACCCCTCCCCCTAGCAACTTAAGGTGTAGTCTTTGCCATTTATGTGCTGAAAGATCAGTGGCATGAAGTTGTTTCAGAATAATAGAGGAAAATAGTGTCACATCACATCCATTCAGATTGTCTGAAATTTCCTTGCTGGGAACTCTTCTCTTTGATTTATGTATCTGGACAAGTTTCCTCTGCATTTAGATTTATATATTCAACAACAATTGCCTTTCAGCTTTGCAACAAATTCCTTCCCAATTTGGAGCAAAACATTTGGAACAAAAAATTTGGTCACGCACTGCAACTTGCCATCATACTTCAAACAAAATTAGTGACTTCCACTTTGAATTCTTCTACTATTCATAACTACGCCTGCGGCGGACGCAAATGAATCCAACCATCAGCACACATATCATTCACATGTTGGTTTGACTTTTTTTCCTTTCCACTGTTTTAACCATTGCACCATTGTAAACACTAAATATGCTGTTATTTCTGGGACAAGAACCTTTAGAAATGTTAATCACTCACACAAGTATGAATCAACTTGCCTTTCCGATAAACTTATTTTTGAAAAATGGCAATGCTTGTAACAAAACTTGTAGATCAAAGTTAAAAAGTATATATTTTGGATGAAGAAAATATGAAATATTACTTTAAAAAAAATACACATACAAAATACAATCCTAGCCTGAAAACAAGTTATAACAATGTAATCAACTATACATGAACTACAAAAATAAGACAAGCAAAGTATGATATGAATGAACAAATTTGCAGCTGTTTCAAAAAGAAAAATAAATCCTTTAAATAAATTTTCGAAAAATCTCATTGCATTATATAATACTATTACATTGTTGATATATTTCAGAAAGGTAACAGATGTTGTGTTTAATTATTTGCAAACCTCTGTAAGTAACTAGGTAATATATTGATAACAGAGAAGCCTAAAGAAGTTAGTGACATAAATTTTGTAAACTGGTTATTACGAATTTTTTCTAATTAATTCTTGTTATTTATACTAAATCTGTAACAAGTAAATAAAGTTCTATTGCTAATCAAGGTAATTTAAGGAAGCAAAGAGTTATGATTAAATTTAAGATTATATTTATATGGAAAGAAAAGATAAATTCTACACAACACTTGGCAAAGTTGAAGAAAGGAGGGTGGCAGCAACAAAAAATATAATTTGTAAGGGTGCCGATTGGTGGGCCTGATTGGATTTGATGGGCGTCTGTGATGGGGAAGGATTTTGAGTGGAATTGTACCAACCTTTAGGATATTTCTAAAATTCAATTGCGAATTTTCTTTCTTCAGTGATGGCTTCCGCTCTTGTTCCACGTCTTGAAGCTACTAATAAAAGGTTAATTAAACTAAGGAAACTGCTTTAGGCAATATAATTGGAAGGAAAGGGAAAATGACTCATCATTCATCAAAGTTGAAGGCAGCGACGAGAGAAGAACATATATCATGAACATACAAATAAACTCAATATTTTGGTTACTAAACCTTATTCATGACTGAGAAAATGAGTCGTGAGGCTCTGGAGGTAGCAACCCTCGGCGTGTGCACACCTCCCAAGCCTCATGACTCATTTTCTCCGTCGTGAATAAGGTTTAATAACTGAAATATTGAGTTTATTTGTGTGTTCGTAATATATGTTCTTCTCTTGTTGCTGCCTTCAACTTTGATGAGTGATGAGTCATTTTACCTTTCCTTGCAATTTAATAAAAGGTTAAATAGTTTCAGGATTGATACCAGCAGGTTTACATCCAACAACGAGGATAGGAAGGCTATTGCTTGTTAAATATCTAGCTGATATACTATCCTAGTTATGAACAATATGGTCTAGTAGGTGTTGAACTACCTATTTATTAAAATACTTGCTGTCTGTACATTTTACAGACATTAATTTATGCATTTTAGTTCCAACCTATCATATAATAGATAAGTGACTGGTTGATAATGATTAAAGGCATGGTGGTCTGATCTTAATGAAAAGTATGTGGTTAGACTCAGGCTATAAGAGACAGTTTACTACAATTTAGCCCATTTAACTACTGGACTGCTCCTGATATAATGAGACCAAACTGACTGGTTCATGGCCATACACCACCTTGCATTTGACATCACTGATTCCAGATTAATCCACTTGGAGGTGATCGCTGGCAACGAGTAAGCATTTTGTGGAGGGCAAACACCTTCCTGTTGATAGGAATGAAGTCTTTCTCGGCGTTGAGAATGGATGTAGTCTTCTCGGGAGACTAGCCAAGTAAGTAAGATGTTTCCACACGATATTTCGGCAATCTCTGTCTCCGTCGCCATCTTCTGGTGAAGTGCCGGATCCGTCAGAAGGCTGGTTCTTATAGCCTCCGAATGCGTGCGTGATTGGCGTGCGCGCAGCTGGTTGGCTGACTCGGTCGGTGCCTAGGTGGTGGAGTGGGGGTTGGCGCCGGTAGGAGGCAAGCGTGGGCGCAGTTGGTCCGCGGCCGCCGTGCTGTGCACTTCGGAACGCTGACGACGTATGGCATTAATAACATGTGTCCACGCTTCGCTCAGCTGGTATCCACAGTCCCGGTTGACGAGATTGCGCGTGGTGCGAATTTCAACTGCTTCTGTGAGAATACTGTCCCAGAAGTTCCTAGTACGCGCCAATATCCTGGTATTCTCAAAATCAAAGCCATGGCATTGTTCCAGGCTATGTTCCGCCACCGCCGATTTTTCACTCTGCCCCAGACGCACGTGTCGGGCGTGTTCCAGACATCGCTGGTTAATGCACCGTACCGTCTGACCAATGTATCTCATACCGCATTCACATGGAATGCTATAAACTCCCGGTGTTCGGAGTGCCAGGTCGTCCTTGGGGGAGCGCAAGATGTTCTTCAGCTTCGGTGGTGGCAGGATAGGCTGTCGACATCGCAAATCGCTCGCGCCCTGTGTACCAGCGTGGTGAGCACCGTCTTGCGCTGTGCCGCGTGGTGGTAACTACGCGCGTTCAGGTACAGGTCTGTGTGCGTAGGCTTCCTGTACACAGAGTGTCTGATTGTCCCATCTGGTTTCCTTTCTATCAGAATGTCTAGGAAAGGAAGCCGGCCATTCTCTTCCACCTCCATTGTGAACTTGATGTTTTTGTTGATACTATTCAGATGCTGGAGAAAACCTTCCAGGCTGTCACTGCCGTGGGGCCAAACGACAAAAGTGTCGTCCACATAATGATAAAACACGCTTGGCTTCATGTGAGCCCTAGCTAGCGCTTTATCTTCGAAGTGCTCCATGTAGAAGTTTGCAATCGCCGGCGACAAGGGGCTGCCCATGGCTACTCCATCAACCTGTTCGTAGTACTCCCCGTTGTACAAGAAGTACGTTGATTGGAGGGTGTGCCGGAACAATTCAGTCAATCCAGGCTCAAAATGCTGTTCTAATCGAGCCAGCGTCTCATTCAGAGGGACCCTGGTGAACAGAGACACCACATCGAAGCTCACCAGTAAGTCATGCTGACCAAGGCGGAGATCCTTGATGATGTCAATAAACCTTGCAGAGTTTGTCATGTGGTGAGGACATCTTCCCACGAGTGGGGTCAGCAGGCCAGTTAAGTACCGGGCCAGATGGTAGGTGGCTGATCCGATGGCACTCACTATTGGCCGCAACGGGTTGCCTTCTTTATGCACCTTAGGAAGTCCGTATAGCCTGGGTGGAACCGCCGCACGGGGCTGTAGCAGTTTAACTGTGTCCTCAGGCAGACCAGAATTCTTTAGTAGGACTGTCGTCTTCCTTGCCACAGCATTGGTTGGGTCTCGTGGGAGTTTGCGATAGGATTCGTCCATGAGGAGATCTTCCACCTTTCATCGATAGTCCACCATAGTCAGGACTACAGAGGCGTTTCTTTTATCAGCCGGCAAGACAATAATGTCTTTGTTGTTCCGTAGTGCTCGAAGTGCTCTTCTTTCTGCGGCTGAGATGTTGGACCGTGGCGGCTTTCCTTTACATAAAATACGGCAGGTTTCACGCCTCATTTCGTTCTCGCCTCGCATTCGGGAGGACGGCGGTTCGAATCCCCGTCCAGGCATCCAGATTTGGGTTTTCCATGGTTTCCCCAAATCACTCCAGGCAAATGCCGGGATGCTTCCTTCAAAAGGCCATGGCCGAATTCCTTCCCATTCCTTGCCCCCATCCTTGCCCCCCATCCTTTCCCGTCTCTAAAGACCTCGATGTTAAAAAGAGACGTAAAGCAGTTACCAAAAAAAACGCCTCATTTCTTCTGCCGCCTCGGTATGGACCTCGGTACTAGAGTGAAGTTAAGCCCTTTAGCTAGTACCGATATGGTGTCAGCGTCAATTTCCTCGCCGCTTAGATTAATGACTGTTTTACTGTCTGGTTCCGACGAGCCGTTTGAGCTGCGGGCAAGTCGGGAGAAAAGGAAACCAGATGGGACACTCTGTGTACAGGAAGCCTGCGCACACAGACCTGTACCTGAACGCGCGTAGTCACCACCACCCGGCACAGCACAAGACGGTGCTCACCACGCTGGTACACAGGGCGCGAGCGGTTTGCGATGTCGACAGCCTACCGGGCGAAGTCAACCATCTACGGCAGACATTCAGACTCAACGGATACTCGGAGCATCAGATCAGATTGGCATTCCGAGAACAGAGATGCAGGCTCAGTAACAACAAGAACGAGCCACAGGATCGCATTGCCTTCTTGCCATACTCCGGTCCTACAACGTCGAGGATTGGCAGAGTTCTGGCCAGAAACGGGATTAAGACCATCTTCCTGCCGCCACTGAAGCTGAAGAACATCTTGCACTCCCCCAAGGACGACCTGGCACTCCGAACACCGGGAGTTTATAGCATTCCATGTGAATGCGGTAAGAGATACATTGGTCAGACGGTACGGTGCATTAACCAGCGATATCTGGAACACGCCCGACACGTGCGTCTGGGGCAGAGCGAAAAATCGGCGGTGGCGGAACATAGCCTGGAACAACGCCATGGCTTCGATTTTGAGAATACCAGGATATTGGTGCGTACAAGGAACTTCTGGGACAGTATTCTCACAGAAGCAGTTGAAATTCGCACCACGCGCAATCTCGTCAACTGGGACTGTGGATACTAGCTGAGCGAACCGTGGACACCTGTTATTAGCACGGTGGCCGCGGACCAACTGCGCCCACGCTTGCCTCCTACTGGCGCCAACCCCCACTCCACTGCCTAGGCGCCGACCGAGTCAGCCAACCAGCTGCGCGCACGCCAACCACGCGCGCATTCGGAGGCTATAAGAACCAGCCTTCTGACGGATCCGGCACTTCACCAGAAGATGGTGACGGAGACAGAGATCGCCGAAATATCCGGTGGAAACATCGTACTTACTCGGCTAGTCTCCCGAGAAGACTACATCCACCTTCCTGTTGAGTTAGTATCAGCAAGGCTGGTCAGACTCGTGGATAACTAAATTCAGTAAATATTACTTTCACCAAAGATACCATTTTTATGTTATAGAACCCTACAGCTCCAAAACTACACTGACGATACTCCTCCCTCCAAGAAAGTTGTGTCTTGCAGCTTTACAGTTTTAGGGATTTACAGTCTCTGCAATTTTAACTCAATGTCCAGGTTGGGTACTTTCATGTCTTACTATTGAAATAAACAGGGAATGAAAGATCAAGATCACTGGTCGGAATTCCTCTTGCAGTTAGATGTATATAAAAATCACTTAAATCTAATAAATCACATTAGCAAATCATCTATAGTTAAACAGTTGTCAGAAAAACTACCAATCTCGGAGCCAGTTATTACTTGTGATAAATTAGAAATGAAAATTAATAATATGGTACCTATTGTAAATTGATGGAAATCTACAATTTTGCTAAATTAGTTCAATGTGGTAGTTATGAGAACATTTGTAACTAGTTCATTACACATTTCATATTTCCAATGTTAGCATAGAAGATACTTCTATTGAAGTTAATTGAATATCATGGTTGATACTTCAATTTGAGTTATAAAATATGTTTTACTTTCAAGTTTTTCACTTTTTTTAAGAACTGTTACATTATGGGGAACTGGACTAACATTACAATAGATTAATAAATTATAATTGAAAATTATTTTGAATTGAATATTATTTGAGCTGTTCTACTAAATAAATCATCTTTACATACATGAATGCATTGAGTTTGTAGATCAACAGGTCAGACACATGGCATCTTAGTATTCTACCGATATTTAGATCATAAACAAATAATGTATATATAATGTGATGTAATCTATATATCTATAAATGAGAAAATGAGAAAGTTCGGATGTGTGTTTGGATGTACGTTGGCAATCAATCACGCCTTAATAACTCAACATATTTAAATGAAATTTGGCATGAAGTCAGTTAATTGCGTGCGAAATGCAATAGGATAGATTTTATCCCGCAAAAAACGCATAGTTCTTTTAGAAATTGCCATTAATATCAATTCGGAAGCAACAAAGATTTTCCTACTTCGTAGATAGCCGTGCCACGTTTACTCTTTGCTTTTTAAGTTAATCCCAAACACTACTTCTCAGAAATACATATGCAAGTTTGTGTTTAGTTTAAAAGCCATAAAACTGACGCACCTGACAAATAATAGTTTTGAAGCAGGAAATATAAATCTGTTCTTAAACTTAAATTAAAAAAATAAAGGTAGGTACTGTTGTCAAGTTCGCAAAGAGATGTTTTCATTTGCGTACATAAAATACTATGACATATCAAATATTACACCATAATTTCGTTCGTAATATATGCGTTATAATAAATATAAAAAATCAAAGCTTGGAAAAAAGTAAAATGCTATGAGTATACCAGCACGAAAGTCGGTTCACTGAAAGTGCAAAATGGTCGTGCCCCAAATGTCGTATTTATAAAAATGTAAAGGATTCTATTCTATCTCGGTTTAAGTTATTTCCTGTTTCTTTTTTGTTACTATACAGTCTGTGTATTACAAATTATTTTTGCCGAAATTTAAAACTTAACTAATCCTTTTTATTTTTTGTTCAGAATTTTTGTACGAATAGTACTGCTTTTTATTTACTGTTCAATATTCTGCAAATATCTATCGAACGCTACACTTAAACGAATGTATTCAATGGGCTAATGTAGAAACTTATTGTTTCATGAAGTAACACTGAAAGTCGTTTACAACACAATACACCTCATTTGCATGGAACATATGAAAGCTGCTTACTTATTACGAATGATAACTAAATTCCTTCTGCCATCTGCTGTAACAAAAAACATTCTGGTCCAGGCAGCATTTCAACCAAACCACATTTCTGCTAATACTGCCGCTACAAAATCAAACGATACGAACACATCTCAACACATTAAATGCTTTGGACCTACATTTCGAGTGGTAACAGAATTTTCTATATCAAAATTCCTAATTAGTATATCATAAATTACTATCACAATTAATTTCATTATACACCTTACTAAATCACGAGCAATAAAAGTCACTTTATCGCGATGTACATTTGACCTGCAATATTAACGATCGTAGAGAATTGTGGACTTTCCGTTGTACACTGTAAGTTAAAAGCATTTTAGCATAAATTTTTTAATTACGTTACCTCAATAACTGTCATGAAGCTGACGACATAGTTCATGCGGCTGAATGTAGTTTTAGACATATTCAGTATTTAATTTACTACGTTAATAATAAGTCAAGTTTATTTCGCTATTCATGACGTCACTAACATACAATATAGTGAATGTATTAATGTGCGAGTGATAGAAGCTTTGATTGTCTAGCGGTAATTTTAAAACGCAGCCTGGGCCAGAATGAGAACTGAAACATTATTCGTTATTAAGCTTCTTTCATGAGCGCCATTTTAGTGACATCATGTATCGCTTTGTACCGATATTGTATCAAAAGATCTATAAGCTTGGACGATTTAGCAGAACCATGCGGCGTTGCCCAAAGTAAATTTTTTAAATTTATCAATGTTTTATTCAGATAGTGGAGTGGCGGAAAAGCGGAGTGGTAATTCGCCGGTAGTCATTCAATTCTGTATGCAGAATAAGAAACCGAATATGAAGAAACAATCTATTACTACTTTTATATTGAAATTTATATTTTAGCGCAGAATTAATGGATCGAAACGAATGAACTATAGTAAACTGGTCTATAGGAAATTCAGTTGTTTCCAGAGATAGAGAAACCATTACCGCAATACCACTGATTATTATGGATAAAAGAATCAATTACTACTATACTTACTACTATAATATGTAAATTTTCTGTTGATGGAACCAATATATCCTAAAAAAAATCAATATTCAAAGAGCAAATTAAGTTCTTCTTTTTTAAAGATTTTTTTCAGGTACTCAATGCAAATCCAAATATTCATTTTTAGTATCGCAATTTTACTAATGGAAATGAACGTCCTTGGGCCACTTAAGTATTTATTTGCTGTTTGGATGTTAGTATTTTTTTGTTGTTGATATTTAGTCGATTCCATCAATGTATTGCTAATATTTTGACGTTTTGAGCTTCCATTAATTAAAACTATATTCATTTTTATTCGCGTGATGAAATTAGTAATTTTAAGAGATGTTGGGTAAACGAAATTCAAATCTTTCAAACAAATGTAAGAAAACTAGGGCTATGAAAATAGCCAAAACCTAGGAGACAAATCCTCAATATTGTATATATGGATATATTAAACTGAAAATACTCCTTACAAACAGAATATTTTTGCTGTTTTAAAAATTCAGAGAAGTAGTTGTGGAACATAAATAGATTTTTTTAATTTTATTACAACATTTATTACTACTATTACTAATAAAAATAGCTCTAAAATAAACTGTATGGTTGTATTGACCTGGTGACAAGACTTCTTTACGTCTCCGGAATCAGTCCCTTTCGTAGCCTCTTAACGTAACCCAGTAATCCTACCGGACATAGAGGACCCATAGTTCAACACGTAATCAGAACAAAGTGAGCATTCTGGCGTAATTCACATCACACACCAACCTATGCCAGAGGTGAAGGTCGAGCTAGGGACCTTTGAAAATCCTCGCCAAGACTGGAATTCAAGCTGGGGACTTTTCCATCTCCAGTTGGACGCCCTAACCACTGAGCAACCAGACCTCTCAAGAAAATCTTATATTACAACACTTTTCAACGCGGACGAAGTCGCGGGTAACTGCTAGTGTATAATATATATGTCTGCAAGTGCTGATGCAGCCGATGTTTAGCTAGAACAAGTATTTCTTGCACCAGAAACAATTTCAAAAAATTGTCACGAAATGTCAATTTGAAAACAATCACAGCATGGCAAATTTAAATATTTTCACGTAAAGTATGATAAGGACTTAATGGAGTATTAATGAGTATGGAGTATAAATGAATAGGTTTAGCATAATGGTGCTCAATAGTAAAAATATCATAATCAACAATTTAATTGAGAAAGATATGTGAATTCCTATCATTTGCTGATGAATCAATACAGCTTTCATTTAGCATAGTTGCCTATATATCTCGCATAGCACCATGGATTTGGTAGATGATCACTTCATAGATAACCAATTAGCCAGTTAGGCATTCATTAAGATTTCCACATGTTGTATATCTACATAAAACAACATTTCTGGTAGATAAACCGAGCAGGGGCGGTGTAACGGTTAGCGTTCTCGCCTCGCATTCGGGAGGACGGCGGTTTGAATCCCAGTCCGGGCATCCAGATTTGGGTTTTCCATGGTTTCCCCAAATCATTCCAGGCAAATGCTGGGATGCTTCCTTCAAAAGGCCATGGCCAAATTCCTTCCCATTCCTTGCCCCCATCCTTGCCCCCATCCTTGCCCCTCATCCTTTCCCGTCTCTAAAGACCTCGATGTTAAAAAGAGACGTAAAGCAGTTTCAAAAAAAAACAAAAAAAAACTGGTAGATAAATACTGTTAAAGGGTAAGGTAACAGGATGCTTCCTTACGATAACATTTAATTACGGTATCAGAGTTTTAGTCCAATATCTCTTTTTATGTTAAACTAGCTGTTACCCGCGACTTCGTACACGTGGACTTGGAGTTTCAATTCCAGAATTGGATATAGAAAACTGTTAGTAACGTAAGATTTGTCCCAAACAACACCGAGTCGACATAATATGA
>JARYHS010013457.1:0-24999 GCA_031002005.1 Vandiemenella viatica | reverse complement strand
GACTGCAACTATTATCTATTATTTGTGTTATTGCAATGTCACACCAAGTTTTATGCATCGGAATATAGTTCATATGAGCACTAGTAAAGAACTTATACATACACTATATACTTTTATACGTGTTGCTTCAGCAAGTTCTTGTTTGTAGGTAGAATCTCCAGTGGTGTTGCTGCGAAACAGTCCATTTAAAGTCTTTAATATGGTTTAAGCACTCCTCTCCGCAGACCAGCTGGTTGCGTTTTCAGCACGATATATCATTCCCTGATTGAGTGCTTAGACACGCATTTGCTTGTGGCAGCTCTCGGGTGTTACTCTGTGACGTCATAGTCGGCTTGACTTGGCCTTCCTCTTGCTGTCGCTAAACTTTGCATGAATCTCTCCTTTTGCAGTTTGGATATATTTTGCGTCACTTCGTCTAGTTTGCGCCAAAGTTGCTCATTTTTTAGTATGTCTTCCGTTTTCATGTTTCTTAGTTCATGAAATCCTTCGTTTCTGGCTTCTGCCATTTGTGTGCAATCCCAGACGATGTGTTCGGGTGTACCCTCTTCCCCGCACTCACACAAGCTTGTGTCTTTTAGTCCTCTTTTATGTAGTAGGCTGGGATATGGCCCGTGTCCAGTGATGTAATGAACAAGTCCGGTTGACGGATCTAGGTGACGAAGGTTTAATCTCTCTTGAATTGTTGGCCAAATATTGTAGGTTCTCCTGCCAGTCGTACTACGTGACCACTGTTGTTGCCATTCTTCCATCAAGACTGTTTTTATCTCCCGTGCTTCTGTAACCGGTCTTCCTAAAATTTGTTCTACTTTTTTGGTGTCACCGGTTCGTAGCCAATAGTGTGCCCCTCTCTTTCTAACTTCTAGGACAAGTGGCCAAACGCCCAACGCAACCAGCAGAGAGTCAGTCGCTGTTGTGCTATATGCACCACTTAATCTTATCAGTATGCTTCTTTGTACGCTTCTGAGTGCCTGGCGAGGTTTAACTTGTCGTAACTTATGCGCCCAACTGCTAGCAGCATATCCCACAATCGAGGATAATATACTGTCTTGATACCTCCTTATTATGGACGTTGGAAGATGAAATCTTCTTTGCCCAATACTGATCAGTTTGTTCATCACTATTTTGGCACGACTGCACACCTCCATTATATGGTCAGTAAAGTTTAGTCGCTCGTCTAGCGTGACTCCCAGATATTTACAAGTTCCAACTCGTTTTATGGAGATGTTGTTAACTTTTATTATTGGATTTCGCTTGGGGCAGCCACTGAGAACCATGAATTGAGTCTTGTGTGGTGCAAGGGTTAATTTCAGTTTGGAGCACCAGTTTTGTAAATGTCTTAATGCCATTCTGCTTCTAGTCTCTACTTCGTCCCTTGTTTCACCTTGTATCGGCAGTAGAAGGTCATCCGCGAAGGCAACCAGCCCCCGGAGTCCTTCTTGCCCAATCATGCTTTCTATGGCCATTTCGAATGTTACGTCCCAGAACACTGGTCCACACACCGATCCTTGCGGACAGCCGTTAGTTAATTTTTTCTCTATAGTCACTAGATGGACGGCCTTATTTATGGCATCCTATGTTGACCTACCCGCTCTGAAACCAAACTGATGTCCACTCATACCATACTTTTTCCTGTGTTCCTGTAGTTTCCATACTAAAATTTTTTCCTGTACTTTCCAAGCACATTTAGCAGACAGATTGGCCGGTAGGATTTCCCCTTCTTCAGGATCACCACTTCACTCTGCTTCCAGATATTTTGAACCCTGCCTTGCTAAAGGCATTTATTAAATAGTATGCAGAGTGGTGAAGCCAACTGAACCACTAATGCCTGGAGCACTTCAGCAGCGATTCCGTCCGGTCCAGGTGTCTTTTTAAGCGACATGGCATTAATCGCTTTAATTACTTCGTCCGGTGTCACATCATCCGCTAATGTAGCTGAGGTATAAATTTCATTGTGACCTTTACGGAGATTTTCTTGCTTTAAACTTTAATCTACTGCCTCACCGTTGGGTAATAGTACTTTTAACAGTTCCTCAGCTGTTGCGCTCCAATTGGCCATCATGGTCCCGTCTGCCCTTCTTACGGTTGATAGTGTAGTTGGTGGTCTCAATTTGCTAGCTGTGATCTTGTAGGGGACGCCCCAGGGATCTGACTTTAAATTACCGTTTACATAAGCCTCCCAACTCTGCTGCTTTGTTTTTATTAGCAGCTCTTTAAAGGTAGTCTTCCTTTCCCTGTATCTATCGAGAAGCAAGCACCTATCGGCAGCAATCATGCACCATTGGTACTCTTTTCTCACCTTCCTCATCTCCGATCGTAGCTTTTGCAGTCAGTCACTCCACGGTATGTCTGTAGTATTCGCTGGTCTTTTGAGGGGAATGACCATTTTCATTACGCGCTGAATTTCACGCGTGATCCCACTTGCTATGATATCTATATCATTACCTTCCAATAGATCCACTGGTAGATGGAATTCATCTCTTAGTTTTGCCCAATCTGCCCTACGTAAGTTATATTTTTTCCTTGTGTCGTTAATTTAATTGATTTGCAACCTACCTTTGGCCAGATTAAAGTTGTGGTCACTTGTAGGTTCGTTTTCAACCACCCTCCAGTTTCTGGCTAGGTTTCCTGCTAGCTGGTTGGTCAGCGTTACATCGATATTCGATTTTGCACCGGCTCTATTACTAAAGGTTGGAGCATTATTAGGGCAGTTCTTGACTTCCAGGCATAACTCATTTAACAGTTCCTCTACCATTAAGCCTTGTTCATCCGTTGTATCACTGTACCAGAGCGGGGAGTGTTCATTTATATCTGCTGTTATAATTATCCTTTGATCTTGTAACTCAGTGCAAATTTTTATTATTTTATTTAGAAAAGCATCTATAGGGTCCTTATATTGGCAGTACATCAATACCAAAGTAACGCTACACCACCCGGTATCGATCTCTGCACATGCTGTGTGCTCATCAGAGTATTGCGATATTTTGGTTACAGTTAGTTCTTTATTTAGTACAATGATTCCTGCCATAGGTTTAAGTGCACTTACTATCGTTTGTGAGGATACTGGCATGTATGGTATTTGTCCGCCCTTAGAGTAAGGCTCTTGAACACAGATAACATCCTAGTCATGTTGCGCAGCAAGATTCCTTAGCTCATGCAGGACCATATTTGTCTGTCTTGCATTAATTTGTGCAACTTTGATTGTACCTTTCATCTATGGGTGCTTAGTATAAGCATTACTCTGAGGCCATGGAAGTTTCGCGTCGAAAACTATCCTTCCATGAGTCATCACAAATTGTTTATATATTTGGTCCGGTTCAAAAATATCATTTCTGTTGTTGAATAATTTTTTAACTAACGTCAACAACTGGGTTGGATCCGTGGGTAAGTTGCTGGCCTTGAGTTGTATTCTGTCCACTGCTTCAAGTTGGGGAAAGGTGACTGTTTTCCCTGCTGGTTGCAGCATCCTAGTGAGGTCCCTAAGCGCCATTGCCAACACATGCTCTTGTTCTAGTCTGCTAATTTTTACCGTGTTCTCAAGGTCTATGTATATTTTTGTGGGATCTAACGCAGCTCTTTTTTCAAACTTTGTTTGCAGTGATATTTCAGGATGTGTAGATTGCGCTGCCGTTGGGCTTGCATCGACCAAGTTAGGCCCTTTACACCAACCAAGTCCTGCCCTTCTTCCTGGGTAAGGAGGGGTGGTAACAGTTTGTGTGATTGTATCCTTCAGTCTGGTTTTTATTTTTGCGTATTCTTTGGTCTGAACTGCAGTGTCTTTCGCTATTTGTTTCGTCTCTATGTATTCTTCAGTCTGAACTGCAGCGTCTTTCGTTGTGTTTTGTGTCTCTGCGAATTCTACCATCTGTACTGCTGAGTATCATTTTTGGTGCTAAGTTTCGGCTACCTTGTTTTTTACTTCTAAAGTTTGCCACTCGTTCTGCATCCCTGCACTTCCGTGATGGATTTTTATTTTTCCTCTTGTTTGTTATTACCATCCCATGTTTATCATATATAAGGTTTCTTCAATCCCTTTTGCTGTTTTAACTGGCTTATCCATAATCTATTCAGCTGATCATACGCTGAAGGAGCATCTGATAGGTTAGACACTCCTTCCCTTTCTTTTTGCACGTTTTACCTCTCTTTGCACATGGGATGCATACGAGAGTAATGTTTTTCTTTTCGCATTGGTCTTTCTTGTGTCCAATCGCACTGCAGTGGCCGCATGTTGAGTCAGCCTGCTGACAGTTCTTGCTGACATGACCCCAATCACAGCACCTTACACAGTTCGGTACTGTAATGTAATCCTTAGCCGTCACAGCTGAAAATTCAATGAATATTTTTTTACATTCCAACAACATAGTTCTAACTTTTGCACTAACTTCTAGTACACGATGGACGGTAGCTTTTTTTCTCAGACCTGTTTTAAATCTTGGTTTGAAACCTTCTCCGAAATCAGTTGTGGCTACTTTGTCTTCAAAATTTTGCTCATAAACAATCTCTCTCAATTTCTCTGTATCGATGGAGACTGGTATATCATATAGAATAACTAACAGCTTCCGCTTCCTGGGTAATTCGCATCTTATGTCAGTATTAAGTGTCTGGTTATCGAGAATTTTCTTTGCATCCTGCGCGGTATTTGTCTCAACAATTACAGCTTGCTTTGTTGCCCTGACTCTGTATATCTTTATTTTATCTTTCTGCGGTCTTAGTATCGTAGTGACCTTCTCCGCCACTTGTTTAGACGTCTCCCCCCTTTTTTTTTTTAGAAGAAATGAACACTGCACAAGTCGCTGTTGGGGTTATCATATTTTTTGGTGTGTGCCTTCCACCAGCAGCTGAGACAGTAGCATAGCTATGTGTGGGCTGCACACCCCCGCTTTCCTGAATTTTGTGTCTTAGTCTATTATTTTCGTTGATTAACTCTTTCAGTCTTCCCTCCATATGAGAGGCAGCGACTGCCCAGGATGCAAACTTATCCTTTAGCTCTCTTAGTTTTTGCTCTGATAATTTTTGGCCCTGGAACTCATTTAGGTTTTTAACTAGCTCCTCGTACCTCTCTCCAAATGCAAAAGGAATTGAAATTTGGAACGCAATCACTAGTATCGCTTGTCGTATTCAATCCGTTACTGAGCTCCATCTGCGACTCCTAATTTGTAGGTTCATCACAAACTAAATCCATTTTGGTAACCTGCAGGTCACTTCTCAAGGCCGAAGCCTCGCTGGATCTATCTCACAATATAGCGATTATTCACAGTACCTGTACAATGTTGAAGCTGCAATGGCAGGCGTATCCGGACACTGGTAGAAACACAGAATCCACAAAACCCAAAACCAACACTGCAACAACACTACATACACTGCTAAGTCCGCTCATTCCGAGCGTCAACAAGCAAGAGCGCATTTTTGTCATAGAGGGGAAAAGCGTTCAGATACACGGCCACACAGAGTAATGCCATTAAAAAATATTATTTCTGCAATAAGCCAGGATATATAAGTAAAGAATGTAGGAGCCAACACAACTGTTAATACTGTTGTCAGAAAGGCCACCTTGCTACAGCATGTAACGCATGCACACAGTTCAGAAGAATTAGCTATGTCACCTGTACTTACCGTCACCAGCGGGGACATATTATTTCAGACTGTAGAGTAAAGAAAGCAGTTTGCTTCAATGCAACAAGGTCGGTCACCTCACGTTACATTGTTGCAACAATGACAACACCCAAAAGACAAATAAAGGTTCGGGAAAAGAGCGATCAGTGTGAGAAATGACAGTCACTCTTAGACTCATCAATATGCCAAAACACATACTGTAGCCTGTGAACATGAGAATGATTTTAGCAAGATTAACTGTGAACAAGTAAACAATGGGGAAACTTGCTTCTTACTTGACACGGGTGAAAAACTGTCTTTAATACACAAGAAGGCTTTCGCAAATCACATTCAAATTGATGCAAAGAAAACCTCAAGTATCAAGGGAATTATATCACACACATTGAGAACAAAAGGAACAGTCGTTTTGAATCTAAAACTAGGTAATGATGTGTTCATTAAGCATAAGTTTCATGTGGTTGAAGAGAGTGTGGATATAGTTAAGGAAGGGTTAGTTTGGAGAGCCATAATTAACTATGAAAACATGTCTGTATCAGTGGTCATTCTATTCCAATACAGACAGAGTCAGAAAACGTTAGTAGTCATAGTAAGTGGACTAGAATAGTCTCAAAGGGGTCAGAAAACTCAAAGAGACCAATGTTGTTAAGCACAGAGGACCAGTCTAAAAACTCTCGCACAAGACAAGGAAATAATGTAAACAGAAGAAAAAGGCATGGGAACAAAAACACAAATAACACTCAAAATAGTAATGAATCCACTAAACAGCCTGTACAGAGTGAACAGCAGCAACATAAACAAACCAAAACAACAACGGTAGAAGTGTCTGATTGGAGTGATGCTAGTAATTCCAGTCACCATAAGAATAATTCATATCAGCTGAACAACAGTTCTAAAGGTACAAAAGAAACTGTAAGTCTTCCAGAGAATTACACAGTAAAGTTAGGGACAAGAGGAGAACGCATTTTATGAGTTCAGGTTCAATGCCGAAATTGCGCAGAAGCTATTGTTAACAAACAAGAAATTATTCAAGGTGTTTTCACTTCTGAATCATTGGTCAGAATAGAAAACGGTACTTGTATTTTATCCATGCTAAATACTAGAGAGGACAGTGTTGAAGAATTTTACTGTGGGGCATTAGAGGAGCAGTCATATTGTGCAGAACGTGATATGACGTCAGTATCACATGATCATCCAGCTGACAGACCGTCTGCCATTAGAGTTGTAGAAAATATACTAACAACTAAACACATGCAACCAACACAAGGGAAAACACGCATCAGTTTATTAATGGAAAACTTGTGAGTAGATGATTTAAATGAAGAAGAAAAGCGATCCATTCTAGAAATTTGTTTATTGTACAATGATATATTCCATCTTCCAGGAGAAGTCACCAATGAAATCAAATTAAAGCCAGAAGCACACGGTATCGAAATCCAGATACTATGAAACCCATTTTACAGAAAGAGATTTATCAAATACTTGAGAATGAAATAACTGTTCCATCAACCAGTGAATGGAACTTTCCCATTATTGTATCACCTAAGAAACCAGATGCAAGTGGTCAACAACGGTACAGAATTGAAGTAGACTTTCGTACATTAAATGAAATTACTGAAGGAACTGTTTTCCTGCTTCCACTAATATCAGTAATTTCAAAATACTTTTCCACCTTAAACTTAGCTCAAGGGTATCATCAAATTTTGATTAAAGAATCTGATCAACCATTAACAGCATTTAGTAAAGGTCAAGGTCACTATATGTATCACGAATTGGCCATGGGGTTAGCCTCATCACATGCAAGCTTCCAGAAGCTTATGACTGTGATTTTGAGTGGAATACAAGGCAACAGATGTTTTGTTTACCTAGATGACATTATTTGTTTTGATCCAAATTTGGAATCACACAAATAGAGGCTAAGAGACATTTTGATAAATTAAGGACACACCACTTTGCCTTCAGCCAAATAAATGTTAATTCTTACAAAGAGAGGTTACTTATCTGAAACACAAGTTGACAGAACATGATGTTAACCCAGATCCACAAAAATTGAAAAAGTTAAAAATTACCCAACTCCTTAGACTACAAAACAATTAAAAACATTCCTTGGATTTGCTGCTTATCATCGTTTCAGAGAAATGTTTAGTAAGATAGCTAAACTTTTGTATTAATTATTAAAGAAAAATGTTCCATTTGAATGGAGTCCAAAAACTGACAATGCTTTCCAAACTCTCAAAGACAATCTGATTTCAGCAGCTGTTCTAGATTACCTGGATCCTAGTCTTCCATATATTATTAGCACTGGCACAACTCAATATGCTATCGCAGGGGTGCTTTCACAGCGACTGATAGGCTCGGATAGACCAGTAGCATATGTTTCCAGAACTTTAAATAAAGCAGAAATTCACTATTCAATTTTGGAAAAGGAAGCATTAGCTTTAACGTGGGCAGTAAAGCAATTTAGACTTTACGTCTTTCGTAGACATTTCATGGTTTGTACTGATCACAGCCCGCTCCTCTGGATCTTCAGTGTTAAATATCCATCTTCCAGATTAATGAGATTTCAGTTAAAACTTGAGGAATACAATTACACAACTGTTTATCGTAAGGGGAAATCAAATAGAGTTGCAGATGCACATAACAGAATTAGGGAAGTAAGGGAAGTACAGTAAAAGTCCGGTTGTCCAAGTTCCGATAGATCCGAGCCACCGGGTTAACCGAGGCAAATGATGAAATATGATAGGGAGCTTTTATGAAGATATGGAATATTTTTCCAACTAGAGTGTGTAAGATATTAAGCGTGGTACTGTAGCTCTTGCATGTATCGTCTGTTGCTGTGTCTAGTAGAAAGCACAGCAGCCGACATAATGATGCTACAGCGTTGGCGCTATACTTACGCTAAGAAGAGAAACAAAATTATGACACAGAAGACAATTACAGACTTTTTTGTCAAGAGATCGTAATTAATCTACAAAAAAAAAAAAAAAAAAAAAAATTGTTTTATTCCGGTTATCCGAGTTTTTTGTTATCCGAGGTGTTCCCGGATAATCAGACTTCTACTGCACAAGAAACCACCCAACCAGACCCTGACACAGATGAACCAAAGCACACAAAAGAAGAAACACCTACAGTAGATGCACAGATTCAGACGAACGATCAGAATTTTCCAACACCAAGTGAGGAAGAAAAACAAGCCATTTAAGTTATGTCCACACCTGTTCAACTTTTGGTCGTCAGAGGCATGCGTCATATTGCACGGGGGAGAGGCTTGGAAGGCATGCCTGCCCGAGATCATCAGTTCGTTCAACAAACCAGGAGGCACAGCGCATTTCAAGCGCTCCCAGTTGAAGTGGATTCTCGTGCGTCTCTGTTGCAATATAATGCTGTCCAACAAGGATACACTTTCATTTTTCAAAGATTACCATTTATTCCCATTGTTATGGAATGCCGAAAATAAATATATCAACAAAATCAAGGGGACAGATGTCCTAAGGTCGTTGGGGAAAATATTTGATGGATTTAGCTGCAGTCAAAAATGAAATCAAGAATCTGAGACTGTACTTTTCTAAAGAGCAGAAGAAAGTCCTTTCCAAGAAAAGCGCTGATGGAGGTGATGGGAATTACAGTTTTTCATGGTTCGCATATAATAGTATCCCATTCATATTCGATATGATTATGCCAAGGTGAATGAAATAAACAGAAAAATTTGCTGAAAACGGGAATTCAACCGCGGAAACAGCGAAATGCAGAAGTCAGTACCTAGCGATTCAATCTTGTTTCCTTCTCTCATTATTTTCGGCCTACCTTAATCAATTAAATTAATTTAATGTATTTAGGGTAATTTTACAATATTCCTGTAAGCTTGCGCAAAATCGCGGCACTTTTGTGACATTATTTCGTAGGTTTTATGGTCATTCATTTAAGTGACTGTACTCATAATCAGTATTTAGTAATTTTTCACATAATTTAAAAACAAGTCAAACTAATTTTAACTAATATTTTGCATTGATTGATTGTTGTGACGAATTTTGACAATGTACGATTGTTTGTTTTGCTGATATTCTTGTACAAACACCTGGTCCTTGTCACGTATTATTCAGTGTGCAGTATACAGTACATTCTCGTAGGCAATATTTAATCTCATTTAACGTATGGTGGGAAGGTTGAAACTTCATCGTGTAATTAGTATATTAATAGATTTAAACAGCACTACGTATAGTATTATTCAGTAACAGTAAACATTTGTAATAAGCAGTTAAATGCATTTACGTGTGTATGTGAAAATATTAACGAACATTCTGAATAAACAAAAGTCATTTGTACAGTAGCAGCCTGTCCTCTATTTCAAAATTTCAGGAAGATCAGATTATTCATTGGAATGGTAAGCTTTCTGTGTTAATTGATGTCAGTTGTATGGTTACATCACGACAGCTGCGAAAACTGCAACATTTCTACGATGTCAAAAAAAAAAAAAAAAAAAAATCAAATTAGGCATACCTGGTGTAACATGAAGAGGCTTACACAATGAACATGTAATTAACTAAATCAACATCTTGTTAACAACCTATAATCTGAACTTACTTATTCCTATGTACGATTTTCTCGGATCAGGAGCAATTCATTCTAATATATTAGATATACTCAGGTAGTTAATGTGCAGGTTTCTTTCTTTCAGAAACTAAATTTATTGAAAGCTATATGCAGCTACATTTTCCAGATACATCTCGACCTGAAAATATTCATGTTATATCATTAACAAGTAGTTATCTTGCCAAGGTATACCGCCTGTTGGCGACATAAAATACTCTACAAATTCATCTCATATCCTGGAAACATCCAAAGAATGTATTTGAGGAATTCTCTGAAGTGGGGTGAAGCCAGTGTCATTTGCGGTAATTCCGCGCCAAGTTCCATTCCTGTGCTGGCATCTTCACTATCCAAAGATCACACTGGGCAGTAAAACCTTGTACAATCCGGCTGCATACGAATGAAATTGTGCAAATATATGCAACATAAGATTATGTCCACACATCCTGAATTTAACTTTGAATTCAGTTGGCCTCCGGAAAATTCGGAAAACGGAAGCAGGCAGGCCGAAGGCATTTTTAACCGCGAGTCTTGCTCTTGACAACCTATAATTGAAAATCCTTTTGGGCGAGCCTTGATCCAAATCAACTTTATTTGGTTTAGTTAGATGAGTTTACAAACAAAAGGCATCCTTGGTAACCTCTGGTATTTCGTTAGTATAATATTGGCAGCTGCAATGCCCGTTAGACAAATTGGATCGTCCATCTTGCTGCGGCTGCATTAGAACACTGGGGGGCATGCCTCATCAGGCGTGGATGTGGACACTAAAAGGTGTGCCTCTAGGGAATGCCTCAAGATGAACATATTGCAAGAGGAGAGCGGGCAACAGGAAAAGGCAAATTGAAAGAGAAGAGGCACAAGTGATGACATATCTATTGGGAGCTACATGACATCTGGACATCAAGGTATAGCCAAAACTTGTGAGCGAATTCGGAGATATGTTCAGTGGCCAGGAATGAAGTCCTATATAGAAAGTTACATCAAACAATATGATAGTTGTCAGAGAAACAAACACACATTACCACATATGAAAATGCCTTTAGAGCTTACAAAAACACCCGGCATGTATTTGAACGTTGTGCTATGGAAATTGTAGGCGCGTTTCCTTTAAGCAACAATGGGAACAAATATGTTTTAACTTATTGCCGACATTCTGATACAGTGGCTCAAGTGTTGGTACCAGAAGTAATCCTACGCTATGGCGCGCCATCTGTTTTGTTATCGGATAGTGGAAGTTGCTTTATCAGCAAAACGTTACAACGGGTAAGTAAATTACTAAAGATCAATAACATACAGACGTCAGCATACCATCCACAATCTAACTTCATCGAGAGGGCACATCATAGTCTTTCAGAATACCCGAGGCATTATACTGATAAAAATCAAAGCACATGTGACGATTGGTTACCTTATTTTGTATTTGTGTATAACACTAGCATTCATAGTGCCAAAGGATACACGCCACACGAGTTAATGTTCGGTAGAATCCCAAACATACCAGGGATACTGTAAAGTGATCCCAATGAAATTCATTAATATGACGAGTATGCAGATGAATTAAAAGCTATCTACAGACACTACACAAACAAGCCAGAGAGATAAATCAAGGACTTTAGGAAAAAACAAAGAACATTATAAGACACAAAATCCATGAGACTTTAAGATTGGGAGTAAAGTTTTGTTAAAAGATGAATCTGTTCGCAGAGGGAGATCGCAAAAATTGTACAGTGGTTACCGAGGACCAAATGTATTGATTGGGAAAAAGAGCTGTAAACAATTCAGTTAGGTCGGCATAAACAAATGGCAGTTCATAGTAACAGATTAAAGCCATACCATTGAATAAATTCGAATAACATTTACGAAAGAATCCAGTCAGTAGCTATAACACACAGTAAAAATATAGTAAAGTAAGGTACAGTACATTTAAATTGGCTAGGGAACAGAGAAAACCGAATTTGAAACAAGTAAGCACAACGCACGAGTTTTATAAAAATAGCAGCACGCGGAGGAGCCGCGTGTTCGACCACACGGGATGATAAGGCACTACTTCAAAATGGCCACCCTGTAATCTCACTGTGTCAATGCCGCGGCCTCCCGCCCATCTCTAGATAAGACACGGCGGGCCGGCACCCACATGAGCAGCGAGGCCTTTGCGTCGCCCACAGGAGCGAGGCAATTAAATCGCCACTGAGTGCAGTCGATAATATTGTAACGTACACTTTTGCTTTTACTATTACAATTATGCACTTTGTTTTAGAGATTACAACAGGATACTTTACTAAAACTTTATTTTGCTTTCCAGATGAAACTGCTGCACAGCCTAGTGTCACTAACTCACACCAGCATAGCAATTTTGTGATCGAAAAATTCAGTTCCAGTCCAGGGTTATACTTTGATTATATAACCGGTGCACAGATTTACTCATTAATGTGGAGAATTCTTGCATCCGTGAATTTTAAGGAATTGGATGATCCTTGTGGAAACTTAAAAAATTATGCATTTCGATCTATCGCTTTTTGCAAAAACAAATTATTCAAACGAAATGTAACGACACATGAATGTGATGAGATGTCTCAAGAAATATTCTGGCATATTAACAAATTAAATACTCTCAAAACATAACTGGGCAGGTTATGAAACATGACTTGCGTAGACATTTTGTTTGCGGGGATGACAGATATACAAAATTATGTGAAATAAGTTTCCAATCATACAGATCATTCCATTCGAAAATTAGCCATAATGACTGCAACTAACGAACACCTTATACGATCCGTATCTGTTACCGTATCAATAGCTGACATGACTATTGTAAATTCACAGTATGGAATTCTACAACTTCTTGTCATTAATCCATCCCAAGTTGTTAGTTATCTAACTTTAATCAGAGATGATATTAAAGATAAATGATTTCCTGTTCCACTTACAGAAGAAAATGGTTATCTCTTGTTAAAAATGATCAGTTATTCCTGTATTCCTGTCTCAACATATTTTGAGTTATATTCCTAACGTACCTCTCACAAATAAAAATCAATTTAACATTTACAGAATTCTTCCACTGCCAATTTCAGTTGGTAATAATTATAATTATTTGATCATCTTGCCAGAGAAGGATACTGTGATTATTGATGATTCTCGCAGATTGTATGCTATAGTAAATCATGATGAACTAAAATGTAAGCAGTTAACATCTGATCTTAGTATTTGTAAACAAAATTTTGTACTGTCAGCTTCGTATAAAAATGCACCATGTGAAGTAAAACTATTACAGCCCGTAAGATCAATCCCCCATGATTGTAAAAGAAATGAGAGTTCGTTTACTAAAATAAAAAACAACAAATGGCTATTCGTCGCACCCAATTAAGAGGATTTGATGATTTTATGTGGCGAAAATCAGCCAACGGACGCAATTTTCAGTGTAAATGGTAAGCTAAAATTCTTTCAAAGATGTAGAGGGTATGGATCGAACATTTAATTGAATCATAGCAAACGATAAGAATGAATGTCACCAGTCCCGACATTCTACCTGATCTGAATTTAGAAGTTGATTGTTCTATTATAAACAAAGAGAAACTTAATATTTCAGAATTAAAGTTAAACTTGCCCATGGAAAATATTGCAAAAAATCTTGATGCTTTGCATATTGCCGGTTTCAAAATCGATCAACTTCAAGATGAAATTTAACAGCAGGAGAAAAATGCTTTTACAAATTATTCATTCTCACATCATTCGATCTTATAGTATGTTGGTATAATTCTAATCTTTTGCATCATAATATTTTGTGTACATAGACATTGTAGCTGTTTAACTAATTGTTTTAAATATTTTTGGAGTAATACTGCAGGTGAATGTTGCAATCAAATTTGTGTGAAGACCACAATCGTAAAACAATCTACTGGTACTGAATTATTTCGTATAAGAGGTCGACGACCTATTCATATCAATAGGGACATAAACAATGAAATCTATGATGAGGATATTGTGGCATTTTAGAGACCTCACCCCGTTGTCGGACAAAGACAATCTCCTGATCCCGATCAGTTGTCCGTTATCTCTCGCTTTGATCGGAGACAAATATTTTGCAAAGTTTGTATATGTATTGTTTCAAATTTGTTTTCAGTAAAATTAAGGTTCAAGTAAATGTAGTATTTAAGAAATGGTATCCTAGTAACTAAATATTATAACCAGTAAAATTAGAAATATGCAAGAAATAGGTTAAGTTAGCAATCAGCTATTCAAGTAGTAGTCAATAGTGTATTCAGTAGATTCTGGAGGTCAATGAGTTGCTTATGTTTTGTTCAAGATCACTTGAGTCCAGATTTTGCACACTACCATGTACGAGTCTCACCAAGGCTGAAGTCCTGGGTTCGAATCTTCCCAAAGGGGGAAGATGTAGCATATTGAGGGATTTTAGCTATAGGCTATAGTAATTTTCACTCAAGGTTAAGCAGAAGCCCTCCCCGTGGGAAACGAGCTCCCCACTACAGTAGCTCAAAAGCCCTTAGTAAGAGATCCTAAGCCAATGGTAAGAGCTTCACGTGACTCTCTCCCAACTTTTATCAACCCGGGAGCACAGCCTGTAGTAAGCTGTCGAGGAAGTTCTCCTCTATCTTCATAACTGGACACCTTGTCAGGCATTATGCAGAATTTTAGAGGTAAAGGCTAATGCATTATCTACCCTCCTGCTAACTAAGAAAGATACTCGGAGTGAAAAGATTTTTTTAGTAATTGTAGAGATTATCAGTGAAATGCACAGGTGTTAAATTATTCTTTGTTTTGCCTGTAATCTCTCTCGTCTATGTTGTACGTTGTATTGCGCATTGAACTATGAACGTGTT
The DNA here is from genome assembly GCA_031002005.1 of Vandiemenella viatica. Lineage (NCBI taxonomy): Eukaryota > Metazoa > Arthropoda > Insecta > Orthoptera > Morabidae > Vandiemenella > Vandiemenella viatica. The sequence goes on along the minus strand of JARYHS010013457.1, from coordinate 9,967 downwards.
ATAAAGAATTGCTGTTTGCAATAACGCGTTCTTTACAGTTTATTTTCACTCAGTCATCTGGTAGAACAGGTTCAGGTGGCATAATCTCCAAAGTTCGGTATGATCACCCACAAGTCAATGATCTTCTGAGGGGGGGATTGTAGAGATTATCAGTGAAATGCACAGGCGTTAAATTATTCTTTGCATTGCCTGTAATCTCTCTGGTCTATGTTGTACAAAAACTTGCAAGAGCATAAGTGGATACGTGCTTATACTTGCAGGTGCTCCAATCATTTGGAAAAGTTCAAAACAAACAGTGATTGCACTTAGCACAATGGAGGAAGAATATGTGACCTTGGTAGCTTGTGCAAGAGAAGTGTTTTGGGTAAAAGAACTATTAAAGTCCTTGGATTTCCAAGAAATAAGTGACAGTGCAACTACAATTTGGTGTGATAGTCAGGCAGCTATTGCTCCTCCAAGAAACTATGTTGACAAATCCAGGACAAAGCACATTGCAATCAGGCATCACATTGTAAGAGAAAAGGTGATGAATAGGACAGTGGAACTTCGATATGTCCCAAGTGAACAAAATGTTGCAGATATCTTCACAAAGGCACTGTGTCACAGACTACACGAGTTGCATCGCAGTCATCTGGTAGAACAGGTCCAGGTGGCATAATCTCCAAAGTGCGGAATGATCATCCACAAGTCAATGATCTTCTGAGGGGGGGATTGTAGAGATTATCAGTGAAATGCACAGGCGTTAAATTATTCTTTGCATTGCCTGTAATCTCTCTGGTCTATGTTTTACATTGTATTGCACATTGAACGGTGAATGTGTAATAAAGAATTGCTGTTCGCAATAACATGTTCTTTACAGTTTATTTTCATGCACTACTGCTCTAAGCGATTAACTGGTTAAATTTAAGTAATAATAACAGTAATTATTTGCAATTTCATGAGGGCTAGTTTCCCTCCATCGATTTAAGTTATTTCACAAGTGTGTTCACGTACTTATTTTCAGTGAATTTATTAAAGTCACCCTATTCTTTCAACCACATTTTTCAATTGTTATCACTGATTACCTGCTCATTGCAAGCAATAAGTAATAGTAGGAATGAAATATCTCTGATCACACGATCACATATCTTTGGTAAAACACACCGAAGAGTGTTTCATCGGAGACAAACTCAATTGCTGTTGTGTTCAACCCCTTGGGGCACAACAGAAACCACACAGGGAATTTTGGAAAACAATCACCTTATCCACTGCACTACCAGCTTATTCTATTTATAAGCTTTACAGAGATTTATACAGCTACGTGTCAGTTGTTTTTTCATAATTCCATGATAATGTGTATTATCTATACAGAAAATATTATATTATGTCCCTCCTAAAGGCAAATAGCATCTCCGTGTCAAATTTCATTACAATTGGATTAGTCGTTTAGCCCTGAAAACATAACAGAGAGAGAGAGTCACTGTTGGTTTTATAATATTAGTATAGATCAAAAGAGCCTTCCATAAGAAGACAGTTTGAGGAATATCTCAATAAGGAATTGAAAAACTAAATTCAACAGAATTATCAGTTAAAAATCAATGAAAAAATCAGATTTTACCAAAAGAAGATATGAATGACTGATGAGATTCTTGACATGATGGAGAGACGAAGGGGTGTAATAAGTGATCCTGACAAACATTAAAGCATCAATATGATAATCAGAAATAACGTAAGAGAAGCCAAAGAAAAGGAGATACATTTAAAGAGTGCTGAAATATAGGCTCTACAAATGAGTTATGGCAATTTCAACATTCATAAGAAAGTTAGAAAGGTAACAGGCAGATGTAAAACGAATGCAGTGAATGAATTAGTGGATATTGAGGTAAATGTCATTGTTGACTCTCAAAATATCAAAAATGCATCGAAAAGATATGTACAACAACTGTTCTTAGATAGTTGTCGTTCGAAACCTCCACAGTTTGATTGTGAAACAAGTCCAAGCATCTTACTGACTGAATTACAAGCTGCAATAAAAGGAAAGAAAGCTGATAAAACTCTAGCCCCTACAGAATTTTTTAAACTCCTTAATGAAAACAATACGAAGTGACTGACTTCAGGGAGCAATGGCATCTACAACTCTGGCTGTATTACTTGAGATTGGTTCAAATCAGAATTTATCATATTATAAAAAATGAATCTAAGTCATATGGTGAACACAGGACCATAAGCCAAACATTCAAAACTCCTTCCAAAGGTTATTCACTGAAGAATATACAAGCTCTTGTGACATAACAAAATATTTTATGAGAAAATTATATTTTCGTTCCTTGAGTGTAGACAAAAATAGATATATTTATTCTTAAAGAAAAGAAGTGTAGGTTGCTATGGAGATGAGAAATATATCAACACTTAGAGAGAGATCGGTTGCTTTTAACACATTCATTGCTGAAGGACCTTGCATCGGTGGATACTACAGAAGTTCGATGCAGTTCCTAAACGAATACAAATTTTGTATAATAAACTGAAAACTGTTGAAAACAAATGGATTGGATTCTTTATAGTTATAATCAGTTCACAAAATATGTGTTTATAACAGTAAAGAATATGTATCAGCTAAATAGTTTGGATTCAGAAATGCAGTTGGAACATGAGAAGATGTGATCAGCCTCCAAGTACTATTTCAACACTGCAAAGACATAAATTATTATTAATAATTATTCTTAATAATTACGCCAATACAACTGTTTTTGACAATATTTATTTGACGGAATAATCATTAATTTAACAAACAACTGTGGAAGAGATGGCCTACAATAATCACATATATAAATTATTATTGTTTTAGAGATTATCAGAAGGCCAGAAAATTATAGAAATTTTAAACAAGCATTGGCTTCAATGATAATGACCTGAGAATTATTGTTCACCTGTACTGGAACCAGTCTTCTTATGTGAGACTGAAAGAAGAAAATACGGTTGAAGTAAAAATTCTTCGTGGGGTAAGACAAGGTTGTATACCGTCTGGTTTATTATTTAACATCTATTTATGAAGGCATCGACTGATGTGGAGATGGGAGTGCTGTTAAATGGAAACTGGATAAACAAACATTCACTACACGGATGACACAGTCATTTTTGCAGACAGTCAGGAAAGTTTATAATATCTTGTAGAATGTCTCAAAGCAGCAATGAATACAGACTTCATATTAATATAAATAAGACAAAAGTAATGGTCATTGGCAAAAACAACAATTCCAAATGCCGTATGTTCCAAAAGAAGGCTCTGATTATGTACTGTAAGGGAAAACATATATAATTATATTTTTTACTTAACGAAACAAAAAGGCACTAAGAAGGGAAAAGGAATTACAAATAAGGATAGGGAAATGAGCCACCACTTACCCTTAGATGATGAATGTGGGTTGTGAACACACAGAAAGGCAAAAACACACGACATTAGAATTTTTGGGTTTAGCTCTTTATTAAAAGAGGAACGTAAAAAAAAGGGGGGGGGTTTGTGGGTGACTGCCTCACTGAAATACTGTTGGCCAGGAAAATGGTGGGGGTAAATTCAAACTGAGGATAGGGGAGAGGGGCAGTGATTCAGAGTTAATAACAAGAGCATAGGTAAATATCAGAACTGATTTCTGGTGGGTGGGAAGAAAAACATAAAATCATACAATCCAAATATAAATAAGAAAAATAATTATATTAAAAAAATTAAATAAAAGACTATAAGTCAAACAATGTCTTGGGTTAGGTGGTTCATTTTAGGTAAAGGGAATGCAGGCAAAGAGAGGATAAGAAACAAATAATAAAACAAAATAAACATAAATAAAAATAATAATAATGACCAGGAATTATCTTAAGTTGAGACCAGGAGATTGCCTTGGGCCCAGTTTGTACAGATTTCAGAGAAATTGCTGCTATTAGGAAGGACTCGGAAACAAATTTGCTTGTCCATCCCAAGCTTACCGAGTCATATATACTTTTTGCTACAGTCTTTGGCCATTACTCACCTTGTCCAGCAAGAGTATACCAACCTGGCAAACCAACATTCATGACCCCTCGTATCGCTGAAGAAAATACTTATGCTCTCATCCCCACAAGTTATTCCAGACTAGATAACACATGTGAAAATTTCGCAAATATGATGAATAGTAGCTTAATGTCTCTCTAACAGCGAGGTCTTAAGACATGGGAAAGGATGGGGGGCAATGAATGGGAAGGAATTCGGCCATGGCCTTTTGAAGGAAGCATCCCAGCATTTGCCTGGAGTGATTTGGGAAACCATGGAAAACCCAAATCTGGATGCCCGGAAGGGATTCAAACCGCGGTCCTCCCGAATGCGAGGCCAGAAAGCTAGAGTAGTTTGTTAATATCTCTGTTATATGTGCTGATGCTATCTATTGGCTTGGCTCTGAACTGTTTCATACATGTGTCTTTTACAGTTACTTCTGTATTTGAAGAATCAAATTTCAAAAAATTTAATTCTTAATTTATTTGCCTGAGAGGAGACCTTTTAAGGGTCGAATACTAAAAAATTTCTTTCTTAAAATATGATGTTACCAAAGCGGAGACCTTAATCTTTAACCCTGCAGTGGTCGCGTGGATTACATATGTAGTCCACACAAGCCATTTCTAATGGGACTTTTCAGAGCGCGACTACTGCAGGGTTAAAATGATACTTCATTTACTTATGTCGGTTAGATATCATGTGCAATAAATGGCTCATGACACAAAAACATGTTTTAGAAATATTGATTCTTTTTCCCTTTAATTCCGAAAAATTCCGTTCTTAATATACGACGTCACCAAATTGGAGATTTCAGATTATACTTCATGTATCTATTTTGATCAGGGATACAGGTAGATAAATGTCTCATGGTAAAAAAGCAGCATTTTAAGAACATTGATATATTTTACCCTTAAGGGCTGAATTTTGACAAATTACTTTCTTAAAATATGATGTGACCAAAGCAGATACCTTAATCTTTAAAATGATGCCTCATTTATTGATTTCGGTTAGGAATGAAGGGAGATGATGGCTTGTGACAAAAAACACATTATAAAAATAATATACACGATTTTACAGCAATCGGTCAACTCGAGCAGTAGACATGCTAGAAACATTTGCATAAGTTGCACAAATTTCAGAAGTACCATCTTGCAGTGGGGCAGTTTTTTACCTGCCAGCCAGTTATCCGCTAATCAAAACTGCAGCCTCCCCCGATTTCCTCTAAACCTTCTAGTGCCCAATACCTTAACTTACCTCAACCCTCCCTGTTTGAAACCCTCACCTTCCTCTTTACATTCAGACCTACCCCCAAGCCAAAACTATCAGTTGTAAATGTGTCCTCTTCACCACTTTCTGAATCCAAACACTCTGTACTCTCCAAAGGTCTCCCCTTTTCACCTGCCCCTATACTTAACCATGCCAACCTAGTCCGTAACTTTGTCATTCTGCCTCACACTCCGCTGGCGGTATCAATTTGCCTCTCATGGCTGTGCACTGTAGTCTCAGAACCACCTGGAACCCAATCTCCAGAAATTTAAATCATCATCCACACTTCATTCTCCACGTCTTCCCCAGAACCATTCCCTCCAAACCTTCGAGGATTTCTTGTTCACTAGTTTTGCTTCTCCCTCTGTGCTGAAATCCTTGGCGAACACCAGTAATATTAGCCCAGCTAAAACCCAGGCCAAGAAACAACTCTCTACCAATCCAGATCTCATCATTCTTCCTGATGAAAAGAGGTCAGCCATAGTAGTTATGAACTGGAGTGACCATGTGGATGAAGCTCTTCGTCACCTATCAGACATTAGCCTGACTGAAGATCCAGCATCTGCTGTCAACAAGAAAATACAAGAATTTGTACAGTTCAGTGGGACCCTCCAAGGTCTTACCCCACAATCCATTTCACTTCTTACTCCAAAATCCATGTATACCTATCCTTTACCTCCTTCCCAAAATCCATAAACCTGGCAATCCTATAGACGCTATTGTTGCAGTTTACAGATCACTAACTGAATGCATCCCCACTTTGGCTGACAATTCCTTCAACCTATAGTCTGTCAGCTCCCCTCACATATTAAGGACATGTAACACTTCCTTTTCTGGCGTTCTACTATGTCCACACTTCTTCCTTCCAATTCCATCCTGACAACGATTAATGTCACGTCATTGTACACCAACATTCCACACTAGCATGGCCTCAGGCCATGGAATATTTTCAGGATCAGCGACCTCCCAGCCGCCTCCCAGCCGCCTCCCAATGCCATTTTTCCTCAACAAATTGGCTCAACGGATTCTCAACAATAACTACTTCTCCATTGAAGGCAACTCTAGCATCAAACCTGTGGCATTGCCGTGGGCACCCGCATGGTCCCCTCTTTTGCTAATCTGTTCATGGAACATAGGGAACATACATTTCTGAAAGAAGTCCAACTAAAAAAGCCCACATTTGGCTTAGATTTATGGATGATATCTTGATGACTTGGACACATGGTGAAAATGACCTTTTAAATTTCCTAAACCATCTTAATACCTTAAGCATGCTGAAATTCACATGAAAATACTCCCACACCTAGGCCACATTCTTGGATGTGAATTTGTCTCCCTCCAATGGTTACCTCAACTCCTCAGTCCCAAACCCACCATCCTTCACCAGTATCTCTATTTTGACAACTGCCACCTGTGCCATACCAAATGTTCTCTCCCCTACAGTCTTGGCATTTGAGGTCCAACAGTCCCTCACGTGTTATTCAAACAACATATCACCAGCATTGATATCTTGGAACTATCCTCCAACTTTGTTTAACAAACAGCTTTCACGGGCAACATTACAACCTGCTCAGCCCATCAATCGTGCCAAACCCACAAAAACAAACAAAAATCCATTCCTGGTCACACAATACAACCAAGACCTTAAATCCGTGACAGAATCCCTCAGCAGGTTTATGATTACCTGCAAATCTGTCCAGAAATGAGATCCATTCAGCCCAAAATCCTCCCTGCCACTCCCAGAACTTGTTTCAGTAAGCCTCCTAACCTCAGTGAACTCCTAGTTTACAAACATACTCTTCCTTGTCCCAACAGTCAGCTTCAAGGCACTTCCCTTTGCAATAAGAACTGCACTTCAAGATGTGCAATATACAACATCCTCCCGCCATTTTCAACAACCATATGAGTGAGGAAACCTTTCCGATCATAGGACACACCACCTGCACAACATCCCATGTAAAATACCAGTTAACATGCAACCACTGCCTGGCTTCATATATGAGTTTGACTACAAATCCACTTTCCATAAGAATAAATGGCCACTGGCAAAACTCAAAGCACCTATTTGCTGTGTATGTCATCTTCCATGAAACAAATAATTTCAACTCTTGTTTCAAGGCCCGTGCTATCAGAGTCCTCCCTAATAGCAACAGCTCCTCTGAACTCGGAAGGTGGGGACTTGTCTACCAGTACCAACTGCACACAAGGCAACCACCTGGCCTCAACTAAAAAATAATCATGACCGGATATTATATTATGTTTGTTTATTTTTTTTATTATTATTTGTTTCTTGTCCTCACCGCTCAACCTATATTGAACCACCACTAACCTGAGGCATTGTCTGACTTCATAGTCTTTTAATTTTTTAATATCATTATTTTTCTTATTTATATTTAGATTTTATTATATTATTTTAATCTTCCTGCCCACCAGGGATCAGTGTTGATATTTGTCTATGCTCTGTTATTATCAATGAATCACTGTCCCTCTACCTGTCCTCAGTTTGACTTTACCCATATCATTTTCCTAGCCAACAATCTTTGTGAGGCATTCTCCCCCCCCCCCCCTCTCTATGATGTCCTGTTGATAAAGGTCTAGACCCAAAAATTCCAATATCAAGTGTGTTTTTGTATTTTCTGTGCGTTCACACCTCACATCCATCATCTGAAGGTGTGGTGGCTAATTTCCCTTTCTTTATTTGATTAAATAGTAATTAAAAGAGAAAAGATTACCTAATTAATTGATTTACGGTTATTACGAAAAATGTTATGAAGTAATATCTGTGACTAGTCATATTATAATTATGTGCAGTGATCTATAATAGAGAAGCTATGATTGTTTGGAGAGGGGGGGGATGCAAGAACTGAGGACGAGCAAGTTAAGAGATAACTTATAGTATTTTATTTTTTATGATTGTGATTGTATAATGGTTAATGGTAGTTATTAAAAAGAATAGTGCTTTGAATTAAAAGAAGTTTATTTCCTCAAGGTAATGTCGAATAAAATAACCATTACAAATACCTTATAGTATCACGGTATATGTATCATAAAACCACAGTAAAATAGCCAATGGGATCCATCTTATGAAGTAAAGTTATGAATTGGTAAAGCCAGGGTTACTTTCAATAAAATGAACAATATTATTTCTAAAAGGTTTTTTTTTTGTTTTTTTGTCACAAGCCAATATTTCCCTTGATAAGTAACAAAAATTTATGAATGAGGTGTCATTTTAAAGCTGAACTTTAAATGTCATTTTGAAGACCATTACTATTTGGGGAATTATAGCAATATTCAGTCGTCGAGCTATTGGCAATCGGTGATCATTGCCAATGCTGAGTGTGGAAAGCATTGACCAGACAAGAATCTGCACACTTGCAGTCAGCAACTTAGAGTGCATGTCCCATTCATAATTGTAGGTCAGCCGAGGCGGCTTGGGCAGTACAAGCTATGAAGTAGCGTCTTTTAATGTCAGGCAATCAGCGAGAGTAGTCGAGCATAACCAACTGTTAGGAGCCTGCCACCCTCCCTTGCATCTCGTATCCGAGTGACCATCTGCCTAACAATTAACTATAACAGTTTGTACTCACAGCTCCACTAACTACCGTAATGGGGCTTAGATAATTCGGCGACAGTTGGAATCCGCTTTGCAGCACGTTATCAACTGTAATATTCAGTCTTCGAGGCCAATAAACTGTACAATTGCAAATCTCACCTTCCTTCATATAATAAGAACTTATAACAATTTCTAACCTTACAGCCCAACAGTAAGGTTCTAGTGGAGCTACAGGAAGAACAGAAGAGACGCTTCGAGCAGAACTGGAATTCCCTAAGGTTACTTCGTCAGCACACCTATCCACACACACACACGCCCACTAGCATTAGGCAATCAGCCCCTGATAGAATATTTCCACTTTGAGCGCATCATATTTTAAGAAAGGACTTTTTTTGTAATTCAACCCTTAAAGGGAAAAAATGTCAATATTTCTAAAGTGCGATTTTGTGTACCACGAACCATTTATCTTCATGGATTCCTAACCAAAATCTATAAATGAAGTATCATTTTAAAGATTTAGATCTCCGCTTTACTGACATCATATATTAACAAAGGAATTTTTCGGAATTCGTCTCTTAAGGGGCAAAAGTATCAATATTTCTGCAAAGTGTTTTTAGTCACAGGCCACTAATGTCCCTTGATATCTAAAGAAAATAGATAAATGAGGAATCATATTAAAGATTAAGGTCTCCACCATGGTCACAGGATATTTTAAGAAAGGATTCTTTTGGAATTCGACCCTTAAAGGGCAAAATTATATTTTTTTCCATAATGTATTTCTTTCGTCATAAGCTATTTATCTTCCTTGATATCTAATTGAAATTGAGAAACAATTATTTTAGAGATTAAGGTTTCCGCATTGGTCAAATCATATTTTAAGAAAATAATTTTTTGTAATTCGACCCTTAAATGGCAAAAGTATCAATATTTCCACAGCAAATTTTTGTGTCATGAGCAATTTATCTCCTTTGATATCTAACCGATATAGAAAAATGAGGTATAATTTTAAAGAGTAAGGTCTCTTCATGAGATTATTATCTCCCTTGATATCTAACCGAAATCACAAATGAAATATTATTTTAGAGATTAAGGGAAAAAGTATCAATATTTCTGAACATGTTTTTGTGTCACAAGGCATTTATCTCCCTTGA
>JARYHS010013456.1:0-52221 GCA_031002005.1 Vandiemenella viatica | reverse complement strand
TTTTTTTTTTTTTTTTTTTTTTTTTTTTTTTTTTTTTTCAGCTCAGCTTAATACATTTGGTTATCAAGTATTTCAAACATATCTCTCAAGTTAATAACTTCCCTCAAATCATTCTCTGGAAATACTTCATCTGAAATTATATTCATGCCTAAAGATAACCCTTACTTCAAAAAGTAATGATATCTCAATGACAACGCTACTGACATGGTCTCAATACTATATCATTAAGGACACTAATTCCTTCACATCCTAACTAATTTTCCTTGCAATAAGCTTGACGTAAATACATATAGCAATGATGAAGATGAATTTTTGAAGCAATAACTAAAACAGAGAAATCAGCATATATATATCAAGGAAAAGTGTTATTACATTTAAATCTTCATCTATTTCTTTGCAGTTCAGGCTAAATTTGATGTCGTGTAAATCTCTCTTTTTGCTTACCACTTTGAGCCTGTTGGTTGTTGAATTAGGCCATCTTATTATAAGGTAGCCTAAAAAATTCATAACTTAATTAATAAATTGGTTTTCAGAGCAGCTAGTCCATTTAAATAGCATGATACATCAGTTTTAAAGTCATTTGCTTAGACAATTCAAGTCATAAATCAGATTAAACAGTTATAGTATAGTATTAGCATATCTGATACTTGGATTCAGAATATTTCATAAAAGGAAACCATTGGCTTCATTTCTAGAGCCTTTTAGAATTATAGGTAGTTAAATGAGGATATAAATCTTGTTGCCTAGAAAATTATACTAAAGAGTTTTAAGATATTAAAACTTGGAAGCAGGCAAGAAAAATTAATAAGCAATTATGGATTTTAAATTCTAGAGGTCATAATTTGGGAGATAGAAAGTCAGTTTATAGCCTGAAAGAAACGTAATATTGTCGTGCACAGCACATTAAAGTTAGAAAAAGTTCGCTGAAGTATAAAGATTGATTTTAGAGCTATCTGTAAAAACTTTCACCACAGATGGAAATGCCAAATAGCCAGTTTAGAAAAATATAAGTAAATTCAGTAGAGGAGAATAATAAGAAAGTACAATTCAATACAAACAGTTTTCAGTAAGTTTCATTAAGATCTATAAAGTAGTTGGGTCTAGAAAAGAGAAAGTAAAACTTCTTTATGATTTCGGCAGGAACTATGCAGTTACAATATGGCTAGGATAGACATCATCCAAGAGAAGGAATTTGCAAAATTCATAATAAAGTGGGGAAATCAGATAGCAACTTCAAAACATCACACTTTATGATACAAAACTATGCAGATTCGTTTAAAGTATGTTTCAGAGCTGTCACTTTAATACTTCAAAAAATATCAATTTCGAAATTAAAACTTGTGTAAGAATTATGGTTCAACCTATTAGAAAATAGTAAATATGGCGACTTTAGTACCAAACGAAAGAGCAGTAAATTAGAAGCAATTAAATGTCATTTCAGCTAAACTGTGGAAGTTTTTAGAGGTGTACAGAAAATAATTTTTTACAGCCAAACCATCAAAGTTACAAAAATTTTCATAAGGATTGATTTTAACATTTATAAGCCTACCTAACTACTGTCAAAATTTCAGACTGATTGGATTTTTTAAAAGGATGGTCAAGATAGCTGATGGTGCAATACCTAAGCACAGAAGGATATGTTTGAACATGCAGAGTGGGACTACTTACTTGTTCATAAATACCACCCTTCAACCTCTCGGGCAGGAGTCACTGGAAATCACTTGAGCAGAACGTGTGTCAGTCAGGGTAGCGCTTTGTGTGGGTATGTAACGGGCTAAGCAGGAGACTGCATGGTGTAGTGAAGTGTAGGGTAGCCATCTTAGAAATTTTCTGGTGTGGTGGAACAATTCAAAAATCGTCATATGACTATCATTCAGTAAGGGGTTTTATGGGGTTTGGTCTGGTTTGAATTACTTATCACAACCTGCAGTCAATTTATTCAGTGATGTTAGCTGATTGCCTGAAAGATTGTTCGAACCTGTAAGATTATTTCTCAAGAATATACTAATGTTTTGCACTTTCAATTAGAAACAGTGACTTTTATTTGGTGAATCTACCTTTCCATTATTGAGGTTTTTCAATATGGTGGCGACCGCAAACTGTGGAACAATCTAACTATCCAAGGTGCACAACACAGTTACAGTTAATGACGAAGTGTTTATCTCCAACCCTGGTAAACTTTTTCTTCATACTCATTGAAAGTATGTCACACTGTAAAGTAACTGGTTTTTTAGTTTATTCCTGTGTTTCTTATCTTCTTCTTCTTCTGGTCCCTATTCGTTCCGGATGTCATCAACCATCTTGGCTGTCTTGTCTCTGCTGGTTGATTCTCAGATTAACTCCATAGTTGTCTTGGAGGTCCATGTTTCTTTTTATGGGAGCGAATTTGTAAGGTAATTTCCTTGCAATTCGTTTTTACATATATCATATAGCCTGTTGTCATTAATTGTGGACATTTTCCTGTTCTCTGTTTGACGTACTGTAAGCCAATAGTTGTGGGCCCATTGCTTCATAATGCTTATTAGTGTTCCTTGGTACAGAAAAAATCAGCCTCTCTGACAGTAATGATTGCTTTCACTCTTCACCTAAATTGACCACTCACTAAAGAAAAAATACAAAGACCTGGTATTTTCATCACACATTCACAGAAATAACACTTATTCTAGACTAACATTTCCCAACTGCTTCACTCACACAGACCTTGGTGTGTATATAGTACCTAATGTGTTTGCATTATGTTTTTCTTTTAGTAGGAAAACACAAAATGTTTGTAATTACTTTCTTTGTAAACAGTATTGTAAATTAAATCACACAATTTTAATATACTTATTGGAGTGTTACTTTTACGTAGTTGTTACATTAATGTTTTTCTGAATTATAACATATTTCAGAAAACTGAGGCAAATAAGTAACCAAAGAGACGGAAATGGAAAAAAAAATTAATAGCATCTAAAGAGTGAATTGTTTATCTGCAGCATGATTTTTGGTGGCTACCTCATAAAGGCTCATGTGTATGAAAAGCAGTGTTATCTGTGGCACCTTTCGGTTCTTGGTATGAACAAATTATGATTTATTGCTCTGTTCCCTCAACACTTATAGTTATTGTAGATTTTAAGCTATATCATAAGCTTTCAAACTGTGGAAGTTAAGTGGGTGTGCAGACTTCCATGGTCATTGTTGATGTTATCTTGGTTGTCTGGGTTGAACCATATCAATTTATGAAAACCTAACGTTTTGGCCATCATTTTGCGGCCTAGGCTGGGATCACTGCCACCTATATATAGCTCCTGAAGTGCACTAACCACTTGGAAATCGAGTGCCAGCTTGTGATCATGGTCATCTTTTCCCATCCAAGCCTTACTTTTAATTCTTACACCAATATATTTCCATGCCTTATCATTAATATACACCTTGTAGCATGTTTCAACAATTTCGTAGTTAATATTCTAGTGAGTAAGCCAGCCTCGGTGAGCTACAGGCCTGAGCGGAAGCGCAACCTGAGACCGCGTTTGAAGAATCTGAACCCCTCCTGCAAGGCCACAGAGGCAAGCAGTTTTGACTGTGAGAATCAAGGTTTGAAATGTGCTGGGACCAGGGGCAGATCCAGGGGGGGGGGCTAGTATGCTCAAGCCCCCCCGCTCAAAAGTATCTTGGTCCACCCCCTACATTGTAGTTTAGAGAATTTTTTTGTTTTTTGTTTTTGTTTTTAGCTCTACGGATTTGAGGCCCGAGGAGGCTATAAAAATACTACCTTTTTCCCAACTCAAGCCCCCTCCAAAACCAAAATCCACTGAAGGCAAGCCCTCTGAACCAAAATTCACTCAAGCCAAGCCCCCCAAACCAAAGTCCGCTCAAGCCCCCCCCCCCAAAAAAACAAAATCTTGGATCCACCCCTGTCTGGGACCTTCTAGAAAGACGCCTACAACTGGCCAACTAAACTTTCCATCCACACCGCGTGATGTGAACTGGCCAATGGGAGACAGTAACCCCACCCTGAAGCGACAGTAGTGAGACACGTTCTGTACTCGTCCTCTGCACAGATCACGCCGTAAACTTGCCAATTTTTATGAAGCCAATGACTTAGGCAGTATTAGAAATTACACCACCATCTCCACCCTTCGTATGCTCACGAGGCGAGGCTTGTATCAAACCTTCCGCTATTTTCTTCAGCCATTTGGCTATAGGCCTAGTGAGGAAACACATTTCGGTTTTGTGCATATTAAGATGTAGCAATCAACTGTATCAATCCACTTGTCTCTACAAAGAATTCAAGAATAAATGCCTGTTCATAACATCTCTGAAGTTATTTGCAACAATACCTCAAGTCAGTAGTTAGAATGATTTTTTAGTGCTTACCAGTCCGTACTTGCAGACGCCAACGGGAAGAACCAAAAGTTGACGGCGAGGAGGCTGGATGAAGTTATGATCAAGCTGGGTAAGTCGAAGGTAATACTTCGCTCGGCCATTACCACGTGACAGTATCCCATTAATACAGTTGGTGTCAGGGTGTGGGGTGCCTAACCATTCTAATATCGACATCATCATAATCATTGTTGTTATTATCGAGTCTACTCCACTTAGCATAGCAGAGAAAACAGCAATTTTCTCTCGCTATAGTAAATCTTCTGAGGAATAGTAAGCTACAAAGGGTTGGCAGTGTTAAGTGGAATAAGGACGCAAGATGGAGATGCCAAAACGGACGCAGAATTCGGCAGCGCGGAGTTCACGGGGCAACGAGCACGGAGCAGACGCTAGGAGGCAGGGCGGTCGCGGATCAACTTGGTACAATCGACGGAGCAGACGGCGCGGAGTTTCAAAGCAGCGACGGCAGAATCACCAGAAAAGTGAGTACAGTGAGAAAATTCAGTGTGTATAAAGTGTCAATCATGCCGAAGGTGCATCACCGAGTGTAGAAATTGTTCCGGAAGATAGTGGTGTAAAAATTACGGTCACTGAGGCTCTTAAATTAATTCCATCCTCCATAAGAGTATATTAAGTTCTTTCATCGACAATGTGTCCACAGCATTTTCCCTTATACCTAAGGAAGAACATGATGTATTCCTTAAATTTGTAAAATCTCAAATAGTAGGCACTGCTCGCTTGAAATTAATTGTGAGAAAGCAGACGAAAGATTGGCCATCAGTAAGAGTTATTTTGATTGTAAATTATGGCGAAAAGAGATCACTAGATTTTTATGCTTATCAACTGTTTTCTGCCAAACACAGAGACAGGGAATCAATAGCAGATTGGGCGTCAAGAATAGATAAATTGTCACACGATTTTCGGCAGGCTGCAAGCCTTGAGATGGACAAACCAGATGTTAAGGACAGTCTAGCTTTAATAGACAAGATGAGTAGGGCTACCTATATACGAGGTTTGCAAAATGAACGTATTCAGACAGTAGTCAGAGCTCAGGGTTCAAAGGTAACACTTGCTGAGGCCGTGGGCTGAAATAAAGCCAGTGTACTGTAAGAATAACAGTAGTTCCTTTAAGAAATGTAATTTATGTGGGAAAATCGGGCACATAAGCAGAGAATATCGAAGTTCGACGGCCTGTCAGTTGTGCCAACAATTTGGACACAATGCCAGAAATTTTAGAAACAAGCCAGCTCTCAGAGGGGTCCATTATATCACATGTAGTTATAACAAAATTCCAGGTCATTCCATATCCAATTGTGCTCCAGATGTCAAAGAGTAGGACATTTCCCATCAAAATGCAGAAGCAAATTCAATAACAGACCACATTTAACAGGAAAACTCCAGTCGAGTGTAAATGCTGACAACCTCGTTTGCAATCGGGATTATGGACGAGTCTATACTATAGGTTGTCGATATGTAAACGATTTTATTAAATTGGCATGTCCAGACACACAAAATAGTGAAATTATGTGTCTCTTAGATTCGGGCTCATAAATCAGCTTAGTCAGCAAATCTATCTTAAAGGAAGATATGTACATCGACAGAAATTAGGTCATTCAAATTAAGGGTATTGCCTCGCAACGCATGAGAACATACGGTATGGTGAAATTGAAACTGTATTTGAGGGATATCATTTACATTACTCATAAATTCCATGTAGTTTCTGGAGCCATGGATATAACCGAACATGGGTTAATTGGTCATGATTTTCTAATACAACATAGAGCTGTCATAAATTATAGAACCAAGGCGGTATATCTAAAAGGTAATTTTGTGTCATTGTAGACGAAACGTGAAGGGAGTCACACATTAATTAAGCGAACAAGAGCAGTATACACCAGAACTCAACACACATGTTTCCAGGACAATCAGAAGTACCAGGCAGGGAAGTTTTAGTTCAGCCATAGACTGGGTAGGAACCAAGGACCGCAGCAGAACAAACAACATTATAGGGCAAGCCAAAACTTATACAAGGGTCACACACAACAACCAAACACAGGTAGGGCACATGCAAAGGATTGCTTGCGAGTGGAAGAGACAGTGAACAGATCCGTTACTCAATAGCACGGTCCAGTGTTCAATCGGAGATACAGTAAAGCCGACAGGGAAGTACCATCTAACCAGCAGTCAGATGGCCCTCAGAAACATTGTACATTACAGACGAACGCATTAGCTAAAGATAGAGAAGTTAATTTGATTAACTTAGGTCCGAGAGAAAAAAGGATTTTACGCATTAAGGTGCAAGGAAAGCGAAACACAGAGGCAGTGATCAGTAAACAGGAATTAATAAAAGGTGTTCATATACCAGAATCTCTAGTTACAGTCAGAAATGGAGAATGCACTATTCCTATTCTAAACACACGAGAGGAAGAAGTTGAATTTTTCTGTTCCAAGGCCTAATCTATCAGACGCGTCGGCAACAGCTGAGTGCACGTCACATTTTCGCGCAGCTAATAAACAATCGAGTCAGGTTTCAAAACACACACCTCCAACG
The DNA here is from genome assembly GCA_031002005.1 of Vandiemenella viatica. Lineage (NCBI taxonomy): Eukaryota > Metazoa > Arthropoda > Insecta > Orthoptera > Morabidae > Vandiemenella > Vandiemenella viatica. Next base: position 45,308 of record JARYHS010013456.1, on the reverse strand, counting down.
CGACCACGTGTTGGTCTTTTAAAGGCCAACTGCGATTAGACCACTAGAATATAGAAGAGAAACCGGTCATTTCTGAATTATGCTTGCTATTTAACGATATTTTCTTCCTCCTTGGGGATAAACTAACACATACAGATACAGTGAAACACAAAATTAAATTGAAGCCAGAAGCTTTGGGGAAAGTTATTAATTCTAGATCTTACCGAATACCGGAGGCTCTGAAACCAGTGAAGAGATAGATCATATGCTGGAACAGGGTAAATTAAACGCTCTGAGATCGAATGGAACTTTCCTCTACTCCTTATATCCAAACGTGCAGATGCTAGTGGTAAACAAAAGTACCGACTTGTCGTAGACTTCAGGAATTTGAATGAGATGACTGTAGGAACTACATTTCCCATTCCATTGATATCTGAGATCCTAGATTCCTTAGGGAAGGCCAAATATTTTACAACCCTTGATCTAGCGAAAGGTTATCACTAAATTTTGATAGATGAAAAAATCAACATATGACGGGTTTTAGCACTAAGAAGGGCCAACTCTATTACGTCACTATGCCCATGGGGTTAAGCTCAGACCTTTCCAGCATCTCATGAATTTGGTTTTATCCGAGTTTCAAGGTGAGAAATCACTCGTATATTCGGATGATTTATTGGTCTATAGTACCAGTTTAGAAGAACACAGAGATCGGTTGGTGGATGTGTTTGTGAGATTCCGACACCATAATTTGAAGCTTCAATCAGATAAATGTGAGTTCTTAAGACGTGATTTGATATACCTAGGCCATAGACTAACTGCTGATGGGGTATCCCCAGATCCCGCGAAAACAGAAAAGGTGAAAAACTATCCCAGACCAGAAACGACAAAGCAGCTCAAAACCTTTCTGGGATTCATAGGGTACTACTGTAGGTTTATTGAAAACAATAGTAAGATTGTGAAGCCTCTATACGAGCTTTTAAAGAAGGAAGTAGCATTTGAATGGAATCCAAAAGCCGAACAAGCTTTTCAAACCCTTAAAAAGATGCTAACATCCCCTCCGCTACTAAAATATCCAAATTTTGACGAAGAATTCATAATTACCACCGATGCCAGTGGTCAAGCGATTGGTGCGGTCTTATCCCAGGGCCCAATCGGTAGAGATAAGCCGATCGAATTCGCTTCGCGAACTTTGAGTAAGGCAGAACAAAATTAGTGTCAGCGAAAAAGAGCTATTATCTTGTGTGTGGGCAGTCAAAACATTTCGACCTGATGTGTTTGGAAGACGTTTCAAACCAGTAACGGACCATAAACCGTTGACGTGGTTTTTTAGTGTAAAGGAACCATCCTCCCGGTTACTTAAGTTCAGATTAAAACTCGAAGGTTATGAGTACCAAATAGTTTACAAAAAGGGAACGTCTAATTCAAATGCAGATGCTCTCAGTAGAATCCAGGAAATACGAGCAAACACTGAAACATCAAATTAGGAGATAGAACCAAATGAAGTAATGGAAACTTCCGAAAATGAAGTTGCTACTCCAACAACAATACAAACAGTAGAAGCATAGACACAAACAACAGCTGAAGAGTTTCCTGCAATTGACGAAGAGGAAAAACTAGCCATTTTGTATCAATTGCATAATGCGCCACTTGGTAGCCATTCTAGGTTAATCGAACGTTAGAGAGAATTAAAAAGTACATACAGTGGCCAGGAATGGACCAAGACGTTATGGACTACATTAGGCAATGTTCCAGCTGCCAGGAAAACAAATTGACCGAACCGCACGTTAAAATGCCTTTAGAAATCACTAGAACACCAGAACATATCTTCGAAAAGTGCGCTTTTGATGTGGTAGGCCCACTGCCTTTATCAAACCATGGCAACAAATATATCATTACCTTCCAAGACGAACTACCGAAATTCTTAGCAGCTATATTCATACCTTGACAGGATTCTGATACAATAGCAAGGTCTTTGGTGCAGGAAATCATCCTAAAATACGGTTCTCCACAATTTTTGTTATCCTACTGTGGGAATAGCTTCCTTAGTGACACTTTGCAGAGAGTATGTAAGTTTCTCAGGATCGAGAAGATCCAGACTGTGGCTTGGCATCCGGAGTCCAACAGGGCTCTTGAAAGAAGTCACAGGACTCTTACAGAGTACCTAAGGCATTATATCGAAAAGGATCAGTCAAATTGGGATGAATGGGTTCCCTTCGGAACATTTGTCTCTAATACAACTACCCATACTGCCACCGGGTACACACCATTCGAACTTCTGTTTGGACGTGTAGCAAATATTCCAGGTATGCAAAAGGATCCCATGGAAAACATCTATTCTTATGATGACTACGCGGACGAGTTAAAAGCCAGATTGCAAAGTTTACACCAAAGAGCTAGGGAGACAGTGTAAATTCAAAAACAAAGAGTATTACGACAAGGATGAAAACCTGAAGGAATTCAAGATAGGAGATAAAGTGTTGCTTAAGGATGAGAATATGAGACGCGGACGAAGCCTTAAACTGGCCACCCAATTTAGAGGCCCTTACAAAATTATAGAAGTGAAATTACCCAATATTACTATACAGATAGAACTATACAAGAAGGTAAAAGTGCATGCAAACAGGTTAAAACCTTCTCTTAGAGCACTGTACAGTATATAGGATTAGCCGAGTACCCGGTTCAGTTACGTTAAATAGTGCAGAAACAGCGTTAGATGAAGTTGGATAGGCACCACGTGTTGTTTATCAACAGAAACACAAGTGTAGGGCGAGCCTCCTGTGACATCGCTGATAGCGCGAAGAATTACAAATGGCGGTGCGATTAGGGAGCTCCTTGCCAACCCACACAAGACCGCTGTCCAGCTGAAGTGATAGCGCGCCCACGCGTACTTGATATCAGCCACAGCAGCTCTTTAACACGTGATACGAGTGCATTAGGCGCGTAATAAATTACACATGGAATTATGCATAATATTTTCCATACCAGCCATTTGCTTATAATTAAAATTGACTTTATTTTGCAGAGAAAAACACTAGTATTAAACGCTATAAGTTTTGTATTTATTTCTTACAGATGAACGTGATCCTAGGCACCTTATTATTTCTTCAACTGAGTGTGGTACAGCAGTTAAATCCATCTTAGCAGGGTTGAATCATAACTTAGGCGTGAGCCGAAATCAGATAGTACTACTAGAAGGGATGCGGAAGATGCAGAGATAGGCGGAAAGTTATGCGAATCATACCGACAAGGCGATACGCCAATTGTCTGTTTTAGTATCTGTTAATGAGCATCTAGTTCGTGCCATTGCCATTATACAATGTTTGCAGAGGGAATACGATCTCTTAGTAAGTGCGATCGTAAATTCCCAGAAGAGGTTATTGCAGCCACATTTTATTAATCCAGTTCAAATTGTCCTATACTTGGAATTGATAAGGAATGATATAGGGTGAAAAAGTTCCCAGTTTCTCTAAAGGAGGAAAATGGCTATCTTCTTTTGAAAATCATTATAATCGATGTTTTTATGTGACAAAATATTCTTACTTATATTTCGAATGTGCCATTACTAGAAAGCAATCATTTTAATCTATATAAAATGTTTCCTTTTCCTATACATTTTGATGTTAATGGTCATTACCTGTATTTACAACCTGATCATTCATATATTCAAATTGATCACTCTAAACGTTTGTAAGCAAAACTGGATCAAGACCAATTGGATTGTAAACAATTGACGTCTGATTCTATTAATTGTAAACAGAACTTTGTATTACTAACTACTTATGAAAACTCACCGTGTGAGGTTCGACTCCTGCAACCATTAGGTTCAATTCCTAATGATTGCGTAAAGAAAATAGCAGTACTTAATGATTGTGTTTGGACGGCCATTAGCCGAAACGAATGGTTATTTGTTTAACCTCATGAAGAGAGTATAACAATATTATACAATAGTGAACCTCCCAAGGATGTCAGCTTTAAAGGTACTGGAAAGTTAACATTCTTTGGCAAATATAAAGGTTACGTTAATACGATAATGATTCAGTCAGAGCAATACATAAGAACCAAAGTAACTACTCATGATGTAATACCTGATTTTAAGCTATACTTGGACTGTTGTACATTAAAGCAAGACAAGAATAATCTTTCAGAGTTGAGGTTAGCATGGAAATTAAAGAAAGTAATACGACACCTAGACGACCTCAAGGTCGCTGGACATAAAATACAAGAACTGGAAGACGAAACTGAGAGAGAGAAGCAAAACAAATCTAATGACTTTTATATGTCAAGATATTCTGTAATCTCTTATGTATGTACCATTGTAATCATTTTTATTGTATTATTTTGCCTGTGTCGACACTGTAAATGTCTTAGAGATTGTTCTAAGTATGTATTTCGCACTACAAAAGAGTGTTGTGGTATAGTTTGTGTTTACACTACAGTAATAAATCAAACAGACGCCTCACAAGTGAGAAACGTGAGACCTCGGCGTCCTATTCGTCGCAGTATTGAAGTGCAAACTGATGACGAAGAAGAATTGGTAGTATTGCAACGTAATACTTCTGTGTTAAGTAGCGAAGCAGATAATCCAGAACCAAGCTCTAGAGACACCAAATCAGCTAGATGCTAGAAATATTTTACTTGTGGGTTTTAAACACTTAGTTAATAGAGAGAACACACTAAATATTGTTTGCTTACTATTATTATACAGTTCAAAGCTAGACTAGATGAAGGTTATTACTACAAAACCTTAGTAGAATATATAATTAATTAATTAGGATATAAATATGATATATATTGTGTAGGCCTATTAGAATCCTGGGAGAATTTGCCGAAACACAAGGCTACTGCAAATTCTTTCCCTATAAGGGAGGTGTACTATATTTCAATAATTTCGTAGTTAATATTCTAGTGAATGTAAACCAACCTCGGTGAGCTACAGGCCTGGCAGACGCGGAACCTGAGACCGCGTTTGCAGAATCTGAACCCCTCCTGCAAGGCCACAGAGGCAAGCAGTTTTGACTGTGTGAATCAAAGTTGGCAAAGTTCTGGGACCTTCTAGAAAGACGCCTACAACTGGCCAATTAAACATTGCATCCACACAGCGTGATGTGAACTGGCCAATGGGAGACAGTCACCCCACCCTGAAGCGACAGTAGTGAGACGCGTTCTGTACTCGCTATCTGCGCAGATCACGCCGTAAACTTGCCAATTTTTATGAAGCCAATGACTTAGGCAGTATTAGAAATTACACCACCATCTCCACCCTTCGTATGCTCACGAGGCGAGGCTTGTATCAAACCTCCCGCTATTTTCTTCAGCCATTCGGCTATAGGACTAGTGAGGAAACACATTTCGCTTTTGTGCATATTAAAATGTACCATTCAACTGTATCAATCCACTTGTCTCTCCGAAGAATTCAAGAATAAATGCCTTTTCTACATTTACATCTACATCTATACTCTGCAAATCACAAATACTGTGGGTGGCAGAGGGTGCTAAGCACCAATCCTAATTCTGCGCATTCCAATCCCGAACAGATCGAGGAAAGAAGGAATACATAAATGAATCAGTACGGCATCTTATTTTTTCTAATCTTATCCCTCCTGTCATTGCGACCTAAATAGGTTGGCGGAAGAAGTATTTCGTTGCACCCGTAACTTAAAGATTTTCGCATATTCTCCAGCAAATTCAAACGAAAAGGACGTCGTCTGTCCGCCAAACAATCCCAGCCCAACCCACGAATTAGCTCTGTGACACTTACGTAAGGACTGTAACTAGCAGTCACGAATCGAGCGGCTCTTCTCTGTACTTTCTCTAATGTGTCAATCAATCCTTTGCGATACGGATCCTAAATTCCACAACAGTATTCCAAATGCGGACGCACTAGTGTTTTGTACGCTATTTCCTTTGTATGAGCATTACAACTTCTCAAAATACGTCCTATGAATCGTAGTTTGGAATTAGCTTTTCCTACAACGGAAGTTATGTGCAAGTCCCATTTCATGTTGCTTTGTACTGTTACGCCTAGATACTTCCGGGAATCTACAGAGTCAACAACTGAATTGTTAACTTTGTACTCCAGAGCAAGCGGGGTCTTTTTATTACTTATGTGCATTGCCTTGCACTTTTTACAGTTAAGTGTAAGCTGCCATTCACGGCACCATTCCGAAATAACATCCAGTTCGCGTTTAATTTCTAAGCAATCGTCGGAGCACCTCACTTCCCTATAAATAAGTGCATCATCAGCAAAAAATCGCATCCTGCAATTAACGTTGTCACCGATATCGTTTATAAAAATTAAGAAAAGAAGTGGTCCTATTACACTTCCTTGAGGAACGCCCGAAGTAACATCTAGTTTAGAAGAGGTTTCCCCGTCTACAACGACATACTGTGACCGACCAGTTAGAAAATAGCGTATCCATTCGCAAATCTGATCAGATATACCGTACGCTCGGATCTTCGCTAAGAGTCGGTTGTGTGGTACAGAGTCAAAAGCTTTATAAAAATCCAAGAAAATAGCATCAACTTGTGATCCCGCATCAATAACTTTCATTACATCATGCGAAAATAGAGCCACTTGTGTTTCACATGATCGGTTCTACCGAAATCCGTGTTGGTATGCTGTAAGTAGCTCGTTTTCATCTAGAAACTTTATAACATTAGAGCATATGACATGCTCCAGAATTCTACTGCAAACAGATGTTAGCGATATCGGACGATAATTCCTAGGATCTCTCCGATCTCCTTGCTTGAAAACGGGAATCACCTGCGCAATTTTCCAGTCAGAAGGTACTTTTCTTTCCTCTAAAGATTTACGAAATATATCTGACAGAAATGGTTCTATTTCTTCCGCGTATTTCGAAAATACTCTTACTGGTACACCATCGGGACCCGGCGCTTTCCCCCACTTCAGGAGCTTTAATTGCTTTATGATACCTACAATATCATTTTGTACTGGATCCATTTCAAATTCAACACGCCGTGGAAAAACTGGAATGTTTTCCATGTTTTCGTCAGTGAAGGAATTTTTAAATTCGGCGTTAAATACGGTAGCCTTGTCGCGGCTGTCATCAACTTCCCGACCGTCTTTTAGTAGAACTGGCATATTGTTGTCACAACCACCTATTTTTTTTACATACGACCAAAATTTCTTTGGATTTTCAATGAGGCTCTTGGAAAGTGAGTTGCATCGAAAGTCATTGAAGGCTTCGCGCATCGGATTCTTGACCTGTCCTCTTGTCTCAGCTAGTTTTTCTAAATCACTCCTGTACATCGTCCTTCTTGAGCGTGCATGAATCTTCCTTTGCTTTTTAAGTAACCTTTTGACTTCACGCGTATACCACGGGGGATCGTTCCCCTCCCTGATTGTCCTTTTCGGTATTTGTAAGTCCATACCTTCCCTGACTATATTTATGAATCGAAGCCACATCTCTTCAACCGAGCCTCTTCCTTCTACAAAGGTAATGTATTTATCCCTCAAAAACGTTCTTAAACTCTCTTTTGGGGCCTTTTCGAACCTGTAAACGACCCTTTCTTTTTTCTTTTGCGCTCGACTATTAATTTTACTGTAGCAATTACAGCTTTATGATCACTTATTCCCGTGGTGGTAGAAATGTCCGTAAATAATTCAGGCCTATTTGTAACGAGAATATCTAAAATGTTTTCGTTGTCGCACCGCGTTGGTTCAGTGACGAGCTGCTCAAGATTAAGATCTGAGAAAAGGTCGAGAATAATCTCACAGGATATTTTATCTCTGCCACCAGTAACGTGGGCGTAATTACTCCAGTCAATATACGGCAAGTTGAAGTCGCCTCCTAGTATTATTCCATGATCCGGAAATTGACGAGCTATATTACTAACGTTATTTCTTGAGGCCTCAGGAACACCTACATCTGCATCTGGTGGAAGATAGAGAGACCCCATTACAAGTTTTGTCCTAGCTACTATTAGTCTAATCCATAGGATTTAACAGACCGTATCAATATTTATTTCGTTACACGACAGGTGTTTACGAACAGCTATAAATACACCACCTCCATTTGAATGTAACCTATCCTTACGGAAAACATTCATGCTATGGTTAAAAATTTCTGCTGAACTTATATCCGGTTTTAACCAGCTTTCAGTACCTAATACTATGTCAGCTTCTGTGTTACTAATAACGCTTTCAAGCTCAGGCTGCTTATTAGAATCACTTCTACAGTTTATAACGCCGGCCTCGGTAGCGTAGGGGCTAGAGTGCTAGCTCCGCGTGCTGAAGGTCGCCGGTTCGAGTCCGGCCGAGGGCATGGGTGTTTAAGTGTTGTGTGTGTTGATGTCGTGTCCGTGTTGTGGTGTTCATGTGTCAATACTTGATAGCAGCAAATCACATTGAGCTGGCTGTATGGCCTCAGTAGCCGAATGCCATTAAAAAAAATAAAAAAATAAAACAACAACATTTTATAACGAGTACTTTTAACGGTCGAGATTGATTTTCGCTAGTCCTAACATATGGTGCCGAATTTAATTTGGCTGCCCGTGACTGTAATCCCAGTTTCGGGTCTTCCTCCCTCAGCCTAAAAAATCCCCCAATGCACTCCACACGGCCCCTGCCACCCGTGTAGCCGATTCACGTGTGTAGTGCACACCTGATCTATCCAAGGGAACCCTACACGATTCGACCCCAGGGTGAAGATCAAGGAATCTGCAGCCATGATTATCGCAGAAACGACGCAGTCTCTGGTTTAGACCCTCGACTCGGCTCTGAACCATAGGTCCACAGTCAGTTCTATCGACAATACTGCAGATGGTTAGCTCAGCTGAAATCTTGCTGTCATCAACCACAGAGCTCACTGTATGAGCAAGCCGCCGGAAGGAAGAGAGGATACCCTCCGACCCAAGGCGGCAAGCATCATTGGTGCCGACATGAGCTACAATCCGCAGCTGGCTACACCTCGTCCGCTCAATGGCATCCGGGATGGCCTGTTCCACATCATGGATCCGACCGCCCGGAATACACAAAGAATGGACATTGGACTTCATCGCCATATCCCTAAGGGGCTCAATGAAACGCCTAACGTTGGAGCTACCTATCATCAGAATCCCCTTCTGTGATCGCCCAGACCTAGCGGGCGGGGGGGCTGGCAACTCGCTGATTGACGATTTTGGATCTGAATCAGATCCAGACAACACATCAAACCTATTGGACGGTGGTCCAGGCTTGCCCTCCTGGGATTCAGACCTGTACTCCTGCCCCCGCATGCGGCGTCGACGTCCGGAAACCACGCGCCAGACACCATCAGGTGACTGCCGCACAGGCCCCGAGGTCTCAGCCTGGACTGCAGGTACGATATTTGACAGGGGAGAACCTGTGACAACACCTGCTTCGTCAGGGTCACCCCTTCCACATCTGCTGCAGTCACCTATGGCAGCTTCCAGCCTCGTAACTTTAGTTAGCAAAGCTGCAAGCTGAGCGCGAAGATCAGCCACCTCAACCCGCGTCTGCACACAGCAGTCACAGTCCCTACACATATTACTTATAAAGCAAAAACTACGGAGAGGATAAAAGTTGAACTAACTGAGTAATCCAAATTAACTGTTCACACTTTACTACCAACCGCTACACGACCTAAAGAGAACCTCCTGAGGAATTGAATTTAGACCAGACGACTGCACTTAGTAGTTAATAGGACGTACTGATGAACGGTGTTAGCCAACCAATGTACTAAATGAAAAACAAACAAGCTGTATATACTTCCCTATAGAAAAAGCAAATAAATGCGATCACGATTGGAGCACGCTGTTATAATTCAATTAACGCAAATAAATCAAACGCTACCACAACACTTTAAATTATGTAAACAGATGGCGACACTCGTCACGACGGTTACTGGGGACCAACTAGCTACTGCTCAGCGACGACGGAGGATATTCAAAGATAAAATCTACCTACAACACTTTAAAATAAAATACTCAGAAAAGGCGGCACTTGACTCGACGGTTGCTGGACTCAACTAGCCCCTCCTCTGCGACGACAGAAGATATTCACAGATAAAATCTAGCTACAACACTTTAAAACAAAATACTCAGAAAAGGCGGCACTTGACTCGACGGTTGCTGGAACTCAACTATCCCCTCCTCTGCGACGACAGAAGATATTCAAAGATAAAATCTACCTACAACACTTTAAAAAAAAATACTCAGAAAAGGCGGCACTTGACTAGAAGGTTGCTGGAACTCAACTATCCCCTCCTCTGCGACGACAGAAGATATTCACAGATAAAATCTACCTACAACACTTTAAAACAAAATACTCAGAAAAGGCGGCACTTGACTCGACGGTTGCTGGAACTCAACTATACCCCTCCTCTGCGACGACAGAAGATATTCACAGATAAAATCTACCTACAACACTTTAAAATAAAATACTCAGAAAAGGCGGCACTTGACGGTTGCTGGAACTCAACTAGCCCCTCCTCTGCGACGACAGAAGATATTCAAAGATAAAATCTACCTACAACACTTTAAAACAAAATACTCAGAAAAGGCGGCACATGACTCGACGGTTGCTGGAACTCAACTATCCCCTCCTCTGCGACGACAGAAGATATTCACAGATAAAATCTACCTACAACACTTTAAAACAAAATACTCAGAAAAGGCGGCTTTTCATAACATCTCTGAAGTTATTTGCAACAATACTTCAAGTTAGTAGTTAGAATGATTTTTTTAGTGCTCTCCAGCCCGTACTTGCAGAACCAAAAGTTGACGGCGAGGAGGCTGGACGAACTTACGTGCAAGCTGGATAAGTCACTGGGCCATTACCACGAGACACACTGCCATGGCCCTCATCACTCTCCTTATGTCTTCCAGTGAATCCCATTCCAGCTCTATTATCATATCTGTTACTGACTGCATTCTGCAGTAATTTCCAGAAACATATCTAGCAGCCCTTTTTTGCAGTTCCAAAATTCCATAAACAAACAAGGTTCAATCACTTTATTCAATTTGCATGGTGTTAGTTATTGTATTATTACCGCAGGATCCATGTAATCAATGGAGTACTGGCTTTAATGTTGAATGTTTGTTGTAAACGCGATGCAACAACAATTGCGAATCTGATCGCAAATTTGTCCTGTACCTTTGTTATTGATTTAAATATTTTGAATATTGATATTTTTTAAAAGGAAATAATTAAAGCGAGCGTCAGTAGCACTCTGCATGCAGGCCCGACTTGATGGTATGTCAACATTTATTTAAACAAATCTATCACAAAAACACGAATAATTTACAAAAATAAATGAAAACACTAAAGGAAGACAGTGGTGAAACCTCCTATTTAAAAACGAAATACTTCGATGGGATTATAAAATTTGTTAAATCCATGTCCCATTATCATATCAGGCTTTTATTTAGTGTTTTGGATAGATAGATATGTTCACTTTGATCCCATGTGAGAATAACCTCGGGGATGTGGAACAGTACATACACTTATTAGTACCGAGCGGGGCGGTGTAACGGTTAGCGTTCTCGCCTCGCATTCGGGAGGACGGCGGTTCGAATCCCCGTCCGGGCATCGAGATTTGAGTTTTCCATGGTTTCCCCAAATCACTCCAGGCAAATGCCGGGATGCTTCCTTCAAAAGACCATGGCCGAATTCCTTCCCATTCCTTGCCCCCATCCTTGCCCCCCATCCTTTCCCGTCTCTAAAGACCTCGATGTTAAAAAGAGACGTAAAGCAGTTACAAAAAAAAAAAAACTTATTAGTAATGTCAATATTACTATATAATTGATAATATTATTATACATTGACAACAAGTTAGTTACGACCCATTAGTATAACCAATATTTCCTGTAATCTACAAATTCAATCCCGAGTTAATTAATACTTATTATGTGGAACAGTGTATACACTTGTTACCAGCATCTAACAACCAGTTATTTTCTTACCAACCAGTCACCACAACTCATAAGCAGTCAATTACTTATAAACCTGTTAGTATCATAATTTTTCACATCCGTTTTTGAGTGCATGTTATCCCATGTTAGTTACTATATAAGAGTGAAATTTTGTAAACAGTTTAATTACTTCATTTGTCAAAAGTTTCAACAGAAAGAAAACCCATATATCATTTTAGTAATTGTGGACAACTTTGTCACCTTCCCCTTCCGTACACCATATATACTATTTTATCAGTCATTCTTAGTTACCAAATTCCAAGAAGAAAATTATTTCACACAGTTAAATGGATTCTGAAGCAGAAACTCTTTCAGTTTGGACTCAAAGTAGTTGGGTTTTTTTTATAACATTTAATTTCTGTTGGTAAGACATTGAATAAAGAAGCTTCAGTAAATGTTAACACTTTCTGTACAATTGATAGTGATTTGTAATCCTTGTGAATATTATATTTATTCCTAGTATAATGGCTATGTATGTCAGCATTAATATTGAACTGTTCAGGATTTTCCATTACAAATGATAGTACGGAGTATACGTACTGTGTTGGCATTGTTAATACACCCAGGTTTTTAAATAGATTTCTGCACGACGTCTGTGGGCTTGCTCCACAAATAGTTCTTATAGCACGTTTTTGCAATTTAAATACCCTCTGTGCTTGTGACGAGTTTCCCCAGAATGAGATACCATAAGTGAGCAGGGAATGAAAATATGCAAAATATACCAAATATCTGGTTTCTATATTAGCTATTCTAGATATTACCCTAAGTGAAAATGTTGCAGAATTCAGTTTTTTAAGAAGTTGTTGAATATGCTCTTTCCAGTTCAATTTGTTATCTATAAATATACCCAGGAATTTTGTGAAATTACTTTCATTGATTGCGTTTCCTTCTAATATCACATTATAGCTGTCCTATGTGTGTGTGTGTTTTTTTTTTTTTTTTTTTTTTTTTTTTTTTTTTTTTTTTTTTTTTTTTGTAACAAACTGAAGTAACTGTGTTTTTTCTACATTAAGTATTAGTTTGTTGGCATTAAACCACCTGTTATTTTTCTTTATAGCATCATTTGGTGTGTGTTCTAGGTTTTGTGCTGATGGGTCTTTCAACGATATGCTGGTATCATCTGCAAAGAGCACAAAAAATAACCGTCATTAGTTATTGTCACTAGATATGTCACAGTCAGGTGAAAGGTCAGGTCTTTTTTTGTATTCAAATAGGTGTTTGTTTGGAAATTAGATTATTCTTTCGTATATAATATTCATTACAGTAAGTCAAGTGCACATTCATAGGTTTTCCGTAAGATCCATGTGCTAATTACTTGACTTTAAGTTTTATCCAAATGAACAACTTGCCTAAATTTATTCTACTAAATAAACAATTTACTTAAACTTTACCAAGTACGAACGCAGGCCTCCCGTATGCGACCCGACTTGATGCGAATGTGTTGCTTCATGCTAGTTTGTATTGTACCGAAAGTAACGAGTAACGAAACGATACTATAGTAACGAAGTATTCCCGTTAGTGACGCGACTCGATGCGATGTTTTTTCTAGCGCTCGATTGTACCGAAAGTAACGATTCGAAAGTAACGGGTACTGATTGGTTTAGTAACGAATACGTACGGGTACAGAATTTCTGGTTACTTTTACGGCTCTAGATGAAGCTGTATGCTTAGAGATCAGCAAGTTTAACTACTATGGAATGTTAAATTTTTCTTTGTTCCTATGCTTATTTTGGAAGTTACTAGTAATTTATATATGGCAATCTGCATTGCTCGGCTACGGCGCACACCCATTGTTTTCAGAGAGTGGGGCATTGTTTGTAATGTATATTGATATCTTCAATTCTGAAATGTTCTTATTCACTGATTTTCAAATGGAATCATTACATTTGAGAGGCCGGAATAGGTAAGCGATAAACTTAAAAAAAGAAATGAGATCCCAGAAAAACAATTCTTGTAGAAATAGGCAAGTCTCATGTTTGTGTAGTGACAAATAGTTATGAGATCTTCTGAGCCAAGTCTACACTTTACAGTTTGCATTCACTTCACGTTGTGAAACAGAATAGTTTCTATCGGTGTCACAGATCGTTTATTTAGGATTAAAAAAATCTCATGACTTGGCCATTATTTTTACTGAAATAGAGAGCGTATTATATACTTATCAAATTCGTAAAAGAGTGAGAGAAATCTTGGCTTTATAAATTTGATTAAGTAACACATTTAAGGTATTTATATAGCTTAAATAAAATATGGCACCCATAAAGGCCAAATAACAAGATTTTTTCTTATCCTAAATAAACGATCAATGACACCGAGAGAGACCATTCTATTTCACAAAGTGGAACACACACTGTAAAGTGTAGAATTTGCTCGAAGAAGATCTCATAACTTTTTATCACTACACGAAAACGAGACTTGGCCTATTTTTACAAAAATTGTTTCTTTTTTACCCTATATATATATAACATTGTAAAATATTCTACAATCTTATATATATATAAAAATAGACGTGTTTTTTCCTATATTTCACTTTTCAGCCACCACTACCTAGCACAGATCACTGATGATTGTGGGTGGAAGTAGCATGGAGTTTCCTGTCGTGCACAACGTTGGCCGAATGCCGATAGCTGTGGGGATGTGGGAGATATGATGATTAAAGTTGGTCAGTGCAGGGCGTTTTCATATTTCGACCAAAAATTCGTATCTCCGTATACTTCTCTTTCCTGCCACAACTACATAGCATAGAGCATTGGTGTTTGTGTTTGGTAGTAGAATCGTATCTCATGTAGTGCGCTATGGTTGTTAGATGTCGGTAGCTATGGGGGTGTGGGACATATGGGGGTTGAAAGTGGTCGACCTGTGGCAGTTTCATACTTCTGCCAAAGACAAAAGTGTCATGGTGTATCACTTTTCAGCGAAAACTATAGATCACAGATAACTGGCGTTTGTGTGTAGTAGTAGCACAGAGTCACCTTTCGATCACAACAGCGGCCGAATTTCAGAAACTGTGGTACTGTGGTAGATATGGTGGTTGTAAGTGGCCGACCAAGGATATCTTCGTATTTCGACTATCTCCGCATATGTCACTTTTCTGCCACAACTACATAGCATAGAGCATTGGTGTTTGTGTTTGGTAGTAGAATCGTATCTCATGTAGTGCGCTATGGTTGTTAGATGTCGGTAGCTATGGGGGTGTGGGACATATGGGGGTTGAAAGTGGTCGACCTGTGGCAGTTTCATACTTCTGCCAAAGACAAAAGTGTCATGGTGTATCACTTTTCAGCGAAAACTATAGATCACAGATAACTGGCGTTTGTGTGTAGTAGTAGCACAGAGTCACCTTTCGATCACAACAGCGGCCGAATTTCAGAAACTGTGGTACTGTGGGAGATATGGTGGTTGTAAGTGGCCGACCAAGGATATTTTCGTATTTCGACGAAAGGCATGTGTCTCCGCAGATTTCACTTTTCTGCCACGACTACATAGCATAGAGCATTGGTGTTTATGTGTGGTACTAGAATCGTGTCTGTTGTCGTGCACTATGGTTGTTAGATGTCTGTAGCTATGGGGGTGTGGAAGATATGGGGGATGAAAATGGTCGATCTGCAGCAATTTCATATTTCTGCCAAAGACGCATGTGTCACGGTGTATCACTTTTAAGTGAAAACTATCAATCGCAGATCACTGGCGTTTGTGTGTGGTAGTAACACAGAGTCTCCCATCGATCACAACGTTGACCGAAATTCGGTAACTGTGGGAGTGTGTGAGATATGGTGTTTGAAATTGGTCGATCATGAATATTTTCGTTTTTCATCCAAAGGACTTGTGTGTATCCGTAAATTTTACTTTGCTGCCGGAACTACATAGCGCAGAAGACTGGTATTTGTGTGTGGTAATAGTATCGAGTCTCCCATCGTGCACTATGGTGGTTAGATGTCTACAGTTGTCAATATGAATTCTTTACAATCACGAACGAAGTCGTGGGTACCAGCTATTATATTATAAATGTGGAAGTAAGTCTCTGTCTTTTTGTTTCGTTTTGACGACTAAATGGCTATATCAATATTGATGGAATTTAACAATGAAATAGTGCAGGAAGGACACAGGACATTTTTTCGGTATGAATAACATTTTTAGTCACGAAATTTTAAGAACTTATCGAATGATGAAAGACAGACAGATTCGTGTGTTAGTCTGTAATGTTACGTTGGTTGCTCAGTCGCGCAGTCTGTTAGTGTTTGATTTGTTAATAAATTTCGATAAGAAACAAAACTTATTATTTAGTATAGAAGTCAATTTGCTCTGCACTGTACTATTGATTTGTGTCTGTATAAAAGTTTCTGGCACCAATTTGTCTTCCTTTTTGACATGCCTTACGGACGTAAACCTGGCCTAAGGTGCAGGTCTAGAAGACAATATGCTGCTATTAGATTATAAGATTCAGATGCTCATGTTGAAGAAAGAAGAAAAAAACAAGCTGAAATAAAGCTGCCATCAGTTAACCTCCTCCCCCCCCCCCCCACACACACACATCCCCGCACCTTCGCTTACTTTTCTGCTTTGTTGTTAATTGATTCTCTTCATGAGACAGATTAGACGATAGGATGATATAATGATGGCTTTCCATCATATTATGTCGACTCGGTGTTGTTTGGGACAAATCTTACGTTACTAACAGTTTTCTATATCCAATTCTGGCAATGAAACTCCAAGTCCACTCGTACGAAGTCGCGGGTAACAGCTAGTTAAATAATAAATTTCAAATATTTATTTTAGAATTTTTGCTAGCAAACAACTATAAAATGCGAGGTTGAATTTCAAAATATTTTTATTTTAATTCATTATTGTTTTTATCTTTTTTTTTTTTGCTTTTGCTGGCACCGACACCAAAAATAACTAATTAATGTAAAAATTTTAATAACAGTAATGTAAAATATTGTCCCTTTAGATTTACTTTCTTCTAAGGAAGGTATAAAGTTATGTTGAAATTTTAGTGTGCTCTTTTTGAAGGCGGTTTTTATTTTTTTTTAAACAATTATTTTATTTTTAAATTTTTAGTGGTATTATAGTTTGTTTTGTATTTTAAATATGCCGCAGCAGTTCTCATTTTTCGAACTTCCTGGTAGCTGAGTGGTTAAAGCACTCGCTTTCCAAAAATAGATCTGTCTTTATATACCCCTATAACCAGAACGGGGTGAATTGGATGTCGTGTAAAGGACATTTTGGTCCAGGCTGTGTTTCGATATAATCATAACATCTGTTATAGCTGACGCTGGATAGTCGAAACATGTAACATCTAGGCTTTAATACATACCACATACACAAATCTGTATCTGTAAAATATCTGTTTGTTCCGGTATCACACAGAAAATATAGATTTTTAATTGGTTTTCACAACGTGAATGATTTGGGTCCAAGTTGAAATCTGAAGTACATGTTGAGACCACATTTATATTATAAATACTATACCATAACTTAAAAATAGCTCAATTGATTTTGAAAGAATTTAAAACTGTGGATTTTTGTAAAGGACATTGGAAATTAAAAGGGGTGAGGGTAAAGGGGAAGAGGGATTGGGCTTTTGTGTACCAAATATAGACTGCCTTTTCTGATTGTTGTGCAATTTGGGATCTTATCGCAAGGGATTGATTGACACGTTGGAGAGGGTACAGAGGATAGCCGCTCGATTCGTGACCGCTAGTTACAGTCCTTATGTAAGTGTCACAGAGCTGATACGTGGGTTAGGCTGGGATTGTTTGGCGGACAGACGACGTCGTTTTCGTTCAAATTTGTTGGAGAATATGCGAAAATCTCTAATTTACGAGTGCAACGAAATACTTCTTCCGCCAACCTATTTAGGACGCAATGACAGAAGGGATAAAATTCGAGAAATAAGATGCCGTACTGATACATTTATGTATTCTTTCTTTCCTCGTTCTATTCGGGATTGGAATACTCTAAAATAGGATTGGTGCTTAGCACCCTCTGCCACCCACAGTAATTGTGAATTGCTGAGTATAGATGTAGATGTAGATTGATTTAAAGTGTACATGTGTAAATTTCTATTGATATCAGAAAAAACTGTAGGTATATATAACAAAAAATTAACGGGTGTGGAGATGAAGAGTAGTTTGGTTTTGTAAAGTTGGTGTGGACAGTATTTTTCTCTTTGTTTTAAAGTATACATGCGCAAAGTTCCATCGAAATCAGATAAAAACTATAGCTTTGTGTAAAGAACATTTACAAAAATTAAATGGGGTAAGGGAGTGAGCGGTTGGGTATTGTAAACAGAATGTGGACACAATATTTGTCTTTGTTTTTAAGTATTCATGTGCTGTGTTCCATCGAAATCTGATAAAAACTGTGGGTACCTATAAAGAAGATTGGGAGTGGGTAGAAGGGGAGAGGGGTTGGGCTTCTGCAACCTAAATAAAACACAATTGTTCTGTATGTTTTAAGTATACGTGAGCAAATTTCCTTCAGAATCGGATAGAAACTGTAGCTTTGTGTAGATTAATGGGATGGAAAGAGGGAGAGAATTTTGGCTACTCGAAATCAAATACAGACAGTATTTTTCTGTTTGTTTCGAAGTATACATGTGCAAACTTCCTTAAAAATGAGATAGAAACGGTAGCTCTATATAAATAACATTGACAGTAATTAGAGGGGTGGAAAGGGGGAGAGGGTTTGTGTTTTTGTGAAAGTTATGTGGACAGTATTTTTCTTTTTCTAGTATAGTAAAGTATAGGCATGCGAAGTTCCACCAGATCGGATTAAAATGTGGGTTCGTACAAAATTTAAGGGATGTAAAAGGGGAGGTAGGGTAGTTTTTAGATTTTTTTGTCAGAAATCTTATCCATAAGAAAATACATATATGTGCCAACTTCATAAAGTTCGGTCAAATGGTGTCGACTGTAGCTTTTAAAAATAAATTTGACAAAAATCAATGGGATGGAAACTGGGAGAGGGGTTCAGTTTTTGCACACCAAAAGTTGACATTATTTTTCTCTTTGCTTTGTAGTAAAAGTGTGATAAGTTCTAGCTAAACGGGATAAAAACTGTGGGTTTGTATGAAAATTAAGCAGTTTAATGGGGAAAGGGAGTGGTTTTTTGGTCAGAAACCTTCTTCGTGAAAAAATACATAAATGCACCAACTATCACGGTAATCGGTCAAATGGTGGTGACTGTAGCTTTTTATAAAGAACATGACAAAAATTAAGGGTATGGAAGGAGGGAGAGGGGTTCAGCTTTGGCAGACCAAATGTTGACAGAATTTTTCTCTTTGTTTTAAAATATACATGTGCAAAGTTCAATCAAAATCTGATAAGAAATTGAGGTTCCTACAAAATTAAGGAGTGTAAAGGGGGAGAGGGGTAATTTTTAAATTTTTTTGATCAGACACCTTCTCCATGAAAAATTATATGTACACTCCTGGAAATTGAAATAAGAACACATTGACGCCGGTGTGTAAGACCCACCATACTTGCTCCGGACACTACGAGAGGGCTGTACAAGCAATTATCAAACGCACGGCACAGCGGACACACCAGGAACAGCAGTGTTGGCCGTCGAAGGGCGCTAGCTGCGCAGCGGTTGGGCACCACCGCAGTCAGTGTCAGCCAGTTTGCCGTGGCATATGGAGCTCCATCTCAGTCTTTAACACTGGTAGCATGCCGCGACAGCGTGTACGTGAACCGTACGTGCAGTTGACGGACTTTGAGCGAGGGCGTATAGTGGGCATGCGGGAGGCCGGGTGGACGTACCGCCGAATTGCTCAACATGTGGGGCGCGAGGTCTCCACAGTACATCGATGTTGTCGCCAGTGGTCGGCGGAAGGTGCACGTGCCCGTCGACCTGTGTCCGGACAGCAGCGACGCACGGACGCACGCCAAGACCGTCGCATCCTACGCAGTGCCGTAGGGGACCGCACCGCCACTTCCCGGAAAATTAGGGATACTGTTGCTCCTGTGGTATCAGAGAGGACCATTCGCAACCGTCTCCATGAAGCTGGGCTACGGTCCCGCGCACCGTTAGGTCGTTTTCTGCTCACGCCCCAACATCGTGCAGCCCGCCTCCAGTGGTGTCGCGACAGGCGTGTATGGAGGGACGAATGGAGACGTGTCGTCTTCAGTGATGAGAGTCGCTTCTGCCTTGGTGCCAATGATGGTCGTATGCGTGTTTGGCGCCGTGCAGGTGAGCGCCACAATCAGGACTGCATACGACCGAGGCACACAGGGCCAACACCCGGCATCATGGTGTGGGGAGCGATCTCCTACACTGGCCGTACACCTCTGGTGATCGTCGAGGGGACACTGAACAGTGCACGGTACATTCAAACCGTCATCGAACACATCGTTCTACCATTCCTAGACCGGCAAGGGAACATGCTGTTCCAACAGGACAATGCACGTCCACATGTATCCCGTGCCACCCAACGTGCTTTAGAAGGTGTAAGTCAACTACCCTGGCCAGCGAGATCTCCGGATCTGTCCCCCATTGAGCATGTTTGGGACTAGATGAAACGCCATCACACGCGGTCTGCACGTCCAGCACGAACGCTGGTCCAGCTGAGGCGCCAGGTGGAAAAGGCTTGGGATGCCGTTCCACAGGACTACATCCAGCACCTCTACGATCGTCTCCATGGGAGAATTGCAGCCTGCATTGCTGCGAAAGGAGGATATACACGGTACTAGTGCCGACATTGTGTATGCTCTGTTGCCTGTGTCTATGTGCCTATGGTTCTGTCTGTGTGATCATGTGTTGTATCTGACCCCTGGAATGTGTATATAAAGTTTCCCATTCCTGGGACAATTAATTCACGGTGTTCTTATTTCAATTTCCAAGAGTGTATATGCCAATTTTGATGATAATTGGTCAAGCGGTGTCGACTGCAGCTTTTTATAAAGAACATTGACAAAAATTAAGGGGATGGAAGGAGGGAGAGGGGTTGAGCTTTGGCGGACCAAATATTGACAGGATTTTTCTCTTTGTTTTAAAGTATACATGTGCAAAGTTCAATCAAAATCAGATAAGAAATGTAGATTTATATAAAATTAAGGAGTGTAAAGGGTGTTATTTTTTGGCCAGAAACCTTCTCCATGAAAAATTACATGTAGATAGATAGATACATAGATAGATATGTTCACTTTGATCCCATGTGAGTATAATCTCGGGGATGTGGAACAGTACATACACTTATTAGTAATGTCAGTATTACTATCTTATATCTTTAAACGAGCAATTCTTGTATATGTATATATATATATAAATATACAAGAATTGCTCGTTTAAAGATATAAGATAGTAATACTGACATTACTAATATATATATATATATATATATATATATATATATATACAAGAATTGCTCGTTTAAAGATATAAGATAGTAATACTGACATTACTAATAAGTGTATGTACTGTTATATATATATTGTATGTCGGGAACGGCGCTAACAATTTGAATGAAACTTCATATTTATATAACGTTTTGACTTTTAATATTATCTAAATAGTGTTCCTCCCTGAAAAAAAAACAATTTTACGAAATACGAACAACTTTTGCTCTTGGTATCTCGAAAATGGTTTGAAAACGGCTCCAACGCCATCTCGTTGATGTTTCAGATACCAGGAAGCTAACTAATATTTTTATCTTTGGATTCAAAGTAATTATATATTTAAATGAATATCTATACTATTATAAATCTGTAAGCAAGCTGCGTTTGTAGTGAGGCTTGATCTCTAATAACGCAAAAACTACCGCATCAATATTCATGGTGTTTCCAAATTTTTAAAGCTAATGTTGCTGATCAACATCTGCAGAAGTAGCTAACGACTAATATGTACCATGGGAAGAAGCAAGTCAGTAAAAAACTTCAGAAATGTGAAACTGTAGACCACAGATAATTATACACATTCAGACGGTCACTCCTTTCATAAAGAGACCTGACAAAATTTAGGATTTCCCTTTTTTTTTTTTACTTCTGCGATTCATTTCAAAATAAAAAGAATACGTGAATCAAGTATAATCAGCATTTACTTGAATCGTAACAGGTCTGTTGAATTACGAAAAAGTTATATTACTAATATTGAAGACATGTATTGTCTCTGGTAGACTGTTATACAGTTTGTCTCTGGAACAAAATTACTACGTGAACGCTGTACAATACAGCCACAATAAGCCAATACTTAATACGAAATTCAGTTTTTTCTCGAAGAGTGATGTCTGAAAAACAGCTATTATAAATATCAGCAAGTAATAAAACATACTTCTTTCATAATGACTTGTGCGGAATTGCACATATTTGGAAGTACTTTATTCGATTAATATGTCTCGTGGCTATAACGTGCAAATATAACTAGGCATCCGAAAATTCAGGTACATGCGACTCAAATAATTACATAGACAATACGGATATATTGAAAGAAACTCAAATAAAAAATTTTCATATCCTAATGCTACACCGCGTAAATTATAAAGCTAAAAGCATCGTCCCTTTGGCCTATAACAAAGCATATCAGCTGTCATCACTGTCCAGGTTGCATTTCAATCGATTTACAACTTGCGATAGTTTTGCCACTCATGCACATTAGTACATATACTGTACCGTGATCCATTTTGACATTTTTGAATTAATTATATCTGACTGAAATAATGACAATAATGATACGACGATTTGAAACCAAGATTAACTCCAATTCTACGTAAATGTCTATTTTAAAGCAGGAATAATTGATGGTGTATCAACATAAAATAAAAACCAATATCCAAACAGCAAAAAATAAATAAATCAGAAAAAATTGAGATGCTGTGATTATTGGTAACGAATTTTTATTTCAAATATAACTAGGCAACCTAAAATTCTATTCTACACCGCGTAAATTTTAAAACTAAACCCGTTATGCCTGATGCTAAACAAAACGAGTCAATTGTCATCTGGTCCAGGCTGTTGTTTCGCCAGGTACTTACATGCGACTGAAATAATTACATAGAAAATACGGCTATATTGAAAGAAACTTAAATTAAAAATGTTTCATATCCTAATGCTACACCGCGTAGATTATAAAGCTGCAGGCATCGTCTCTTAGGCCTATAACAAAGCATCATATCAGCTGTCAGGTTGCATTTCAAGCGATTCACAACTTGCCATAATGTTGCCACTCACAAATAATTGTTTCAGTTACATGCACGTTACTACATAAACTGTACCATGATCACATCTCGACATTTTTGGATTAATTATATCTGACTGAAATAATGACAGTAATGATACGACGATTTGAAATCAAGAGTAGCTCCAATTCACGTAAATTTCTATTTTAAAGCAGGAATAATTGATGGTGTATCAACATAAAATAAAACCAATATCCAAACAACAAAAAATAAATAAATCAGAAAAATTGAGATGCTGTGATTATTCGTAACGAATTTTTATATTTCAGCACACTTCCAAGAGGACTAAGTCGTAGATTACTGCTATATTTACATAAATTTATGGCACCGCGGTTATGTTGCAATCCTCGGTATCCACATTTAAAAATAAACTTTTTTTAGTTAAGTATCATGGAAACAATATTTTTCATTATATCCACAGATACATCCTTAACAATGCTTACCCAACCGAGTTCTTAAATTCCCTCAGCGCATCTGGTCTACCCGCGCATGAACTGAATATAAAAGTTGGTACTCCAATTATGCTAATGAGAAACATATCACCACCACAGCTGTGAAATGGGACTAGACTTCTGGTGAAATCATTGCACAAAAACATCATTGAGGCCGTTATTTTAACAGGATGTGGACGAGGAGAGGAAGTATTCATTCCACGAATACCATTGGTTCCTTCAAACTTCCCGTTCAAATTTAAGCGCCTACAATTTCCCGTAACGTTATGTTTTGCCTTGACAATTAACAAGTCTCAGGGACAGACACTAGGAACCATAGGCATTGATCTTCGGACACCATGTTTCTCGCACGGCCAGCTATACGTTGCTTGCTCCAGGGTGAGTGGCAGATCACGCCTGTAAATATGTACAATGAACAATCAGACCAGAAACGTAGTCTACACAGAGGCATTACAATGAGTGACCTACGTAGTATGCTGAAGATAGTATATTACTTCTCTTAAGCATTGCTTTATTTACTTATAACACAAAAATAAAGCCTTTCTAAACAATAAATGTTTATACTTCGCACAATAATTACAACCACGAATTACTACTGTTAATTTTTCAGGAACCTTTTCTACTATTGAATCAATTACATCACGTTAAAATATGAATAAAACAACTCTCTGACATCAGTATGAAAACAGAACCTAACGTATTAACCGAAACAAACGAAACTATTCAGAATACATTAACAGTTCATGCCTTTCCACGTTAATGTCTGATACGAGAATAAAATCGGTAAATAATTTCTACACCTGCCAAGGCACGCGCGCGTGAAGCAGCGGGCAAATGCTAGTTTCTTATATGTTAGCTGACTCGAGGGAATACTAGCGCTGAATATTTAATAGTAAAACATTTCAAAAGAAGATATTTAAAATGTGTCTTTGTGAGAAGTGATACTTATATTTACATAACTTCTTTGAAAAAAAATATTGAAAACTGGTTATCATTAATTAATTTTCAAGAAAACCTAATAGAAAATCGTCTCAACCAAGTTAATCGAACTTCGCCCAGTGAAGACTCAATTGAAGAAAAGTCGAACGAGTATTCACGATATTTATTTAAACGACTGCAGTTCTTAAGTAAGTAGGAAGATTGAATGTATAACAAACATGTAATTAGTGGGGGGAAAAGGTGGTTACTGCACTAGCTCTTAAAAAATTCTGGCTATGATCTCGGGTTCAAATTCCGGTGGGAGCAAGAATTTTTAAGACATTTATTTAACCATACGAACTACGGTGGGGCGTTCTGTGGTTGGGATTCTGCGTTAAATTGTAAGTCCCAGAGAAAAGGAACTGGCCGTCCTACCTCTGATAGAACCTGGCCGAAATTAATAGTAACCTGTTGAAATTTGGTTTAATTGCTTCGTCAACATGTCCTCTTCACATTTTGCGCTCTTGCTTTGCGGAAAAGTCGCTAGAAAAATAAAAAAAAATTACAAAAATATGAGGCTGAGCAACTGCGAAATGCTATCAGCACTACAACAATAACAAAAAAATTATCGGTACAGGGATCATATCAACCTAAACAGTTTCGTTTCGTCATAGATTTCGTGGTTAGGTTAAAATATAGCCTGGACCAAGTGAAAAATTTTACACAATTTTGCGTTCTGTGGCGTCCATAGGAAATGGTGTATTTGTTTACAATGGAAGTAATCTCTGACTGCTCGTTTCTATATAACATGGCGGGCATCACCGTATTACAACTCGGATAAAAATTGTCTATTTGTCAATTAAATGCGACTTTTTCCAACGGAGAATAGCTGAAACGGCAAGAAAATATTACAATAAAAGATTAAATCAACATTTTAAGAGACTATCACTGATTTTTCAACGCTGACGGCATCCAACGGCTGTGTCGCTGTCATATTTCGGCATTTTAAATTCCTGGCAAGTTTTCCGCACGGCAATAGCACAAAACGCAAAGAGGACATAATGACGAAGCAATTAAAACAAAATTCAACAGGTTACTACCAATTTCGCGTCGGTTCCGAAGGTGGTGCAGTCCCCGATGAAATTAATTTTTCACAAACGTCTTTAAGGATTTTTATGAAATCTTGCACACGGAACAGAAATCGAAAGATGCCGAGCGAAGATCGGTCACCCAGGCACTTACCAATTATATAGTAATATTGACAACAAGTTAGTTACAACCCATTAGTATAACCAATATCTCCTGTAATCTACAAATACAATACTGAGTTAATTAATACTTATTATGTGGAACAGTGTATTAGAGGTGGGCGCCGCTTACCAAAATCTCGGCGGCGGCGCGCCGAACATTTTCAGCCGGCGGCGGCGTAGCGCCGGCGGCGTGACTACTTTATATGTGATACTAGACGACCCATGCGAAAATTTCGCTAGTAAAATACGATGAATAGTGAAGTTTAATACTTGTAGTATAATTAAAAGTAGAACCGCACTTATGCAGCAAATATTTATTTGTTTAGTGTGATAGGTACGCATGAAAACATATTACAAAACAGTTAGGAAAATTTAAAACACACTGTATGTACGACAAACTGTCACTGACCTTAACAGAATGCTACCAACCTGAAAAAAATGCACACAGTATATCAACATCTCTATGATATGTGTTGTTGTGCGAATAATATGTTTACATTGAAACTGTATAGCAAAATAAAAAT
Source organism: Vandiemenella viatica (assembly GCA_031002005.1). Lineage (NCBI taxonomy): Eukaryota > Metazoa > Arthropoda > Insecta > Orthoptera > Morabidae > Vandiemenella > Vandiemenella viatica. The sequence goes on along the minus strand of JARYHS010013456.1, from coordinate 19,081 downwards.
GCTTCCGTAACAGAAAAAAAAAAATCCGGAAAGCTACTTACTGTATAAAAAAAAGTTTATTGACATCTCTGTGATATCTGCTGTTGCAATCTAGGTACTTGGCTCTGAACTGTCTCATATGGGCGGCCACTTTAAGCAACAAATTCCGAAAAATTCTTTCTTAATTTAAACTTTAAAACAAAATGTCATTTATCGATTTCGGTTAGATATCGAAGGTGAAAAATGGCTCGTAATTTTTTTTAATAAAAGTTGTAGAAATAATAATTATACTTTTGCCCTTTAAGGGTCGAATTCCAAAAAATTACTTTCATAAAATATGGTGTGACCAAAGCGGACACCTTGGTCTTTAAAATGATACCTCATTTCTCCACTTCAGTTACGACAAAAAAAAGTTTTAGAAATTGTGATATTTTTTGCCCCTTGAGGGTTGAACTTGTAGAAAGTTCGTTCTTAAAATATGATGTGACCAAAGTGGATACTTTAACATTTTAAACGATACCTTATTTATTGATTTCGGTTTGGTATCAAGGGAGATAAATGGCTCGTGATAGGAAAATGCGTTGTAGAAATATTAATATCTTTGTCCTTTAAAAGGTCGAATTTTGAAAAATTCCTTTCTTAAAATATGATGTAACCAATCGAAGACCTCAGTCTTTAAAATAATTCCTCTTTTATCAGTTATGTTTAATTATCAAGGGAGATAAATGACTCGAGAGACAAAAAAGCATTTTAGAAATATTGACATTTTGGCCCTTTAAGGATCAAATTACGAAAAATTGCTTTCTTAAAATATAATGTGACTACGGCGGGGACTTTAATATTTAATATGATACTTCATTTATCTATATGGGTTAGATATGAAGGGAGATAAATGGCTCGTGACACAAAAACGCGTTGCAAAAATATTGATATTTTTGCCCTTTAAGGGTCTAATTCAGAAAAATTCCTGTCTTAATATGTGATGTCACCAAACCGGAGATCTTAATCTTTAAAATGATATTTCATTAAACTTATTTGGAAAAAAGGATACTGGGCAAAAGACCAGTGGGAAGACCAAGAAGAAGATGGACAGACCAACTGAAGGAGGATGTAGAGAGAAGAGGCTGGAATTGGGAGTACATCACAGACAGAGAAACCTTTCTGGACAGGAAAAGGTGGAAAACAATCGTCTATAATAACCAAGGCTCGTAAACCACACCCGGGAAACTGGAGATGGTCCTCAACGATAATGATGATGATTAAACGATTTCAGGTAGGTATCCAGGGAAATAAATGACTCGTAACACAAAAAACAGCATTTTAGTAGTATTGACATTTTTGCCCTTTAAGGGTCGAATTCTGAAAAATTTCTTTCTTATAATGTGATGTGACCAAAGTGGAGACTATAAGCTTTAAAATGACACCTCATTCATTGATTCCGATTAAGTATGAAGGGAGATGCAAAACAAATGGGCAGAAAAAGATAAAGACAAGGCGGACATGAAAGATTCTGGTATTGAGTTCGTAGATCAGTACATCTATCTTGGCCAACTGATCAATATGAATGGTGACTCAAAGCCTGAGATCTACAGACGGATAAAGCTGGGCTGGAGAGCATATGGAAGAAATTCCATAGTTTTTAAATCGAACATGCCAATACATCTTAAAAAACAGGTATTTGAACAATGTGTATTACCGGTCCTCACATATGCCTGCCAGACTTGGACCCTAAATAGTCACACGAAGCAAAAACTGAGAACTGCCCAGCGAAGTATGGAAAGAGCAATGCTAGGGTTTACAAGAAGAGACAGGAAAAGGGCTGTGCACATCCGTTCAATAACTAAAGTAACAGACATCTTAAAAAGAGTCATGACCCAAAAATGGCAATGGGCCGGTCATGTTGCTCGCAAAAGAGATGAAAGATGGACTACGGTAGTGCTGGACTGGATACCGAGAAACCTGAAAAGAGCAAGAGGAAGACCCCCGGATCGCTGGGATAAGGATATACGTCGAGTTACAGGCGTGAACTGAAAGAGGGCGGCTCAGGATCGATCGGCCTGGAAAGAACTACAGCAACACTATGTAGAATTAAATTCTAATATATAGCTCATTAGGCTTAAAGAGGCTACATCCTGAAAAAAGGATCGATATAGCTGCAATAATAATAATAATAATAATAATGAAGGGAGATAATGGCTTGTGAGAAAAAAATACCTTATAGAAATAATATATATCATATAATTCCTCAGACTTCCACGGTCATCTTTGTTCATGATTAATTAATTTTCGGGTTTTGCCGCGTTGTTTATTTCCTTACCTAAGCTTTCGGCTGCTGTCCTCCAGCTATTAATACCGGGCATGAAGTAAAATTTCAAGAAACGAGGCTACTGTGGAGAGAAGACCAGTGGTGGCCCCGACGGGTGAAAGAGGCAGCAGAAATTTTAAAAAACACCTACAACATCAACGAAGATAGCGGCCTCTTACTCTGCGATGCTTGGCGCTCGTTGCTATGTCAACATAAACAGTATCTCTGACGAAGGCTGGAGGATAGCAGCCGAAAGCTTAGGTAAGGAAATAAACAACGCGGCAAAACCCGAAAATCAATTAATATATATCATATAGATGTATATATCATTAGTTCGTCTCAAAAACAGAAAATAAGTAACGGTTCACTTACATATTCAGAATCTTGCAGGTTTTTGTACTCTTTGTAGTTATCATGTATAAAGATAATTTTATTTTTTGCTGTTCAAGTAACTTAAAAGATTTCCGTCATTAGAATCTGACGTATCAGATGAAGCTAAATATCTCCAGCTTTCTTCAGCGATCGGATAATCATTATCGCAATACACACGATATTTCATCGATAGTTTCTGCAGCAACGAGGTATCATTGGTGGATTTTGTAGAAGCAATAGAATCCCTACAATGGCAGTGATTACTTCCTTGATATACGAGGCAATAAAGGAAGTACTGGTCTTCTGTATTGACTCCAAATATGTATCTACTTCTTTGAGACCCATAAAATGATAATCCAAAGGTGATACTGCTACGATCGCTCTTGTGGCAGCGAATCGCTTGCTAACTTCTGCCACCATGTTGCAATTAAGCCGAAACATAGTCAATAATTCGTCATCTAAGTCAGAATTCATGATCTCGACTATTTCAGAACCGAACAGAAGATTCACTTTTGAGATGACATGACATTAACTGCTTCGCGAAACCTTATCAAAATTTTACTAGATGTTTTATGTCTAAAAGATTCGGCTCACTTTGCTTTATCTCATCTTGTCCTATCTTTCTAAACATCTTATTTATTATGTCACAGCTGCATACGTGGGTTAATCTTCCCAGCATCCCTGTAAATCTATGCCAACGGTTGGTCTTTCAGTTTTGATAGAAAGAGTGTATATAACACTTCCTGAAGAAGGTACAAACATGCTCAGGATGAAGCAGGAAGAGAGCAGTACAGGCAATTTAGAAATCAAATAAATAGGAAATGCAAAATAGCAAAAGAAAAATGGCTACAAGAAAAGTGTGAAGAAGTAGAAAAGGAACTGGTCGTAGGAAAAGTAGATGTTGCATATAGAAAGATCAAACAGAATTTTGGTGAAATGAAGAAAAGAGGTATGAACATTAAAGCTGCCGATGGGAAACCTCTTTTAACCTCAGAAGAAAGAGCTAATCGATGGAAGGAATACATTGAGAAACTGTATGATGGGGACGACTTGAACAATAGTGTATTGGAAAAGGAAGGCGATATCGACATTGATGACTTAGGAGATCCTGTTTTGAGGACAGAATTTAATAAAGCTCTGACTGACTTGAAAGCAAATAAGGCAGTTGGAATTGATGAGATCCCTGCAGAACTTCTTAAATCTCTAGGAGAGGAAGGAATCGAAAGATTATTCAAGCTGATATCAAAAAGTTATGAAACAGGAGAAATTCCTACTGATTTTAATAAAAATATCATCTTCACACTTCCAAAGAAAGCACAAGCCGACAAATGTGAGAATTATCGCACAATTAGTCTAACATCACATGCTTCAAAATTACTGACCAGAATAATATACAGAAGGATGGAAAGGGTAGTAGAAGATACAGTAGGTGAAGATCAGTTTGGGTTTAGGAAAAATCGCGGTACAAGGGAAGCAATTCTGTCTTTAAGATTAATACTTGAAGGGCGGATCAAGAAAAACAAAGATACTTTTATGGCATTTGTTGATTTAGAAAAAGCTTTTGATAATGTTAGGTGGGACAAGATGTTCAAAATTTTAAAGAAGTCAGGCCTAAAGTATCGAGATAGAAGAATACTCTATAAACTATATAAGAATCAAGTGGCTGTAATAAAAGTAGAGAATAACGAGAGACATGCATCAGTTAAAAAGGGTGTGAGACAAGGTTGTAGTCTATCCCCGTTAATATTCAACTTGTATGTAGAAGAAGCAATGAAGAAAGTCAAAGAAAAATTTCCATGTGGCATAAGTTTTCAGGGAGAAAAAATCAGTATGCTACGATTTGCTGACGACATTGTCTTATTAGCAGAGAGGGCTGAGGATATTGAAAAGTTGTTGAATGGCATGAACAAAATACTGAAGGAAGACTTTGGACTTAATATAAATCAAAGTAAGACAAAAGTGATGAAATGTAGCAGAAATGATACCAATACTAGCAGATTAAATATAAAAATAGGATCTGATGCAATAGGAGAAGTGAGTGAGTTCTGTTACTTGGGAAGCAAAATTACAACCGATGGCCGAAGCAGGAATGATGTTAAAAGCAGAATAGCGCTAGCAAAAAGAGCCTTCATGAAGAAGAGAAACCTTTTAGTTTCAAATATTGATCTAGGAATTAGAAAGAACTTCTTAAAACTCTATGTGTGGAGCACAGCACTTTACGGTAGCGAAACATGGACTTTAGGAATACCGGAAAGAAAGAAACTTGAAGCATTTGAAATGTGGTGCTACAGAAGAATGCTGAAAATTAGGTGGACAGACAAAGTAAGAAATGAAAGAGTTTTGGAAATGATGGGTGAGAAAAGAAGTTTATGGAAGAAGCTTACGGAAAGAAGAGACAGGCTGGTAGGTCATATTTTGAGACATGCTGGATTGATTAATTTGTTAGTGGAGGGAACAGTTGAAGGTAAGAACTGTAGAGGTAGACAGAGATTAGAATATACACAGACGGAAAAAAAAAATCCCAACACCAAGAAAAAATTATTGTAGAGTAATGAAATTTGGACAATGCATTTGTCAAGTTAACATGTTTAATTGATTAAATTTTCAAGATCACAGGTTAATTTAAGCTCAAGAAAATGCATTTCAAATGTGAAATACTGTTAAATTAATAGCCGGTGTAACCTCCAGAATTTTGAATGCAAGCCTGCAAACGTGAATGCATTGTGTCATACAGGTTTCGAATGTCACTTTGTGGTATGGAGTTCCATGCTTGTTGTACTTGTGCTGTCAATACTGGGACGGTCAGTGCTGGCTGTGGATGATGCTGGAGTTGTCGTCCAATGATATCCCATACGTGTTCAATTGGAGACAGATCTGGTGATCTCGCAGGCCAAGGTAACATGTCGACACTCTGTAGAGCACGTTGCGAGACAACAGCGGTATGAGGGCGAGCGTTATCCTGTTGAAAAACTCCCCCTTGAATGCTGTTCATGAATGGCAGCACTACAGGTTGAATTACCAGACTGACGTACAAATTTGCAGTCAGTGTGTTTGGTATAACCACAAGAGTGCTCCTGCTGTCATAGGAAATTGCTCCCCAGACCATGACTCCAGGTGTAGGTCCAGTGTGTCTAGGCCGCAGACAGTTTGGTTGCAGGCGTTCCCCTGGCCTCCTTCTGACCAACACTCGGCCATCACTGGCACCAAGGCAGAACCTGCTTTCATCAGAAAACACAACAGATCTCCACTCCGTCCTCCAATGAGCTCTGGCTTGACACCACTGGAGTCGCAAACGGCGATGGCTTGTAGTCAGTGAATGCACGCTACAGGGCGCCTGGCTCGGAGCTGTCCTTGAAGTAACCGATTTCTAACAGTTCGTTGTGTCACTGTGGTACCAACTGCAGCTCGAATTTCTGTAGTGCTGCCATTCATGAACAGCATTCAAGGGGGAGTTTTTCAACAGGATAACGCTCGCCCTCATACCGCTGTTGTCTCGCAACGTGCTCTACAGAGTGTCGACATGTTACCTTGGCCTGCGAGATCACCAGATCTGTCTCCAATTGAACACGTATGGGATATCATTGGACGACAACTCCAGCATCATCCACAGCCAGCACTGACCGTCCCAGTATTGACAGCACAAGTACAACAAGCATGGAACTCCATACCACAAAGTGACATTCGAAACCTGTATGACACAATGCATTCACGTTTGCAGGCTTGCATTCAAAATTCTGGAGGTTACACCGGCTATTAATTTAACAGTATTTCACATTTGAAATGCATTTTCTTGAGCTTAAATTAACCTGTGATCTTGAAAATTTAATCAATTAAACATGTTAACTTGACAAATGCATTGTCCAAATTTCATTACTCTACAATAATTTTTTCTTGGTGTTGGGATTTTTTTTTCCGTCTGTGTATGAAGCAGATAATTGAGGACGTGGGTTGTAACGGGTATGTAGAAATGAAGAGTTTAGCACAGGATAGGAAGGGACGGAGGATTGCCTCAAACCAGTCTAAAGACTGACGACAGCAAAAAAAAAAAAAAAAAAAAAAAAAAAAAAAAACATTTTATCATTGGTGTGTAAGGGAGAAGGGAGGCAATAAATACATACGGTGCGTTGTCTTCCTAATCTTATCTCTCCTGTCGTTGGGTTCACAATTGATAACGGGGGAATCACAAAACTGTCTGATATACTTGTCATTCCATATCAAAGGAACACCTTCTGGTTACAAAACTGATGTGTTATTAATAAGTATCAAATATTTATGCAAAGGGAAACTGTTGACTACCATATTTTTCATTATTTTCCTTATTTCTTTTATAGAGGTATTGTTCTAATGAACACAATAATGCATTAGGTGGTATAGATTTATATGTTCTGTTCAATAACAGTTGCTCTGACGGTGGTTGAACTATATTTATGTCGTCGCCCGGGATTCAATGTGCACTTAAATCACTGAAGTTTCGTTTTCTTTCGATCGATAAAAGTGAAGAAGTTTTGAATTTTTTTTTTTTTTTTTTTTTTTTTTTTTTTTTTTTTTTTTTTTTTTTTTTTTTTACAGGGAGTCATGAACAACCAGCTTTCTCTTTCTTAATAAAATAAAATACTTCAGCCTCGCTAAGTCAACAGCAAGATTTAGTAGATCACAACGGCAAAGGAGCCCGCTTAGCAAAAAGTATGGTTACTCCACTATACGATACTAAGGCCAGCGGTATTGACGGGTGGTTTCGAATGTTCTGTTTCCAAATCGTGCATTTAACAGTTAAATTCATAGCAATGTTTTATGTGTTGACGCTGGTGCTAGGCAACACAGGATGCTCAGCGTTGTCGTTTTCTAGTGTTAGAGAGAGCACTACGCGAGAATGTTCCGAAGTGCGGCAACATCGCGCTCGCCCACCAATTTCCCCAACCAGAGATATAGAATCGTTAGTGAAACGATACGATCAACTACTACAAATTGGCTTCTAGTTTCTATCTAGTTACACCAATTGAGTGAAAGACTGATACCGTAGGCCATATAAGAACTTTAGTTTCGAATACTTGATGACATAGTAGAATATAGAATGTGCATACTTAGACAACCAGTCATTTTAATAGTCACAGACACAATCGACGGCAAAACGACAGACAGCTAAGAACTATAATAATAAATCCGTGTGGTTGTAATCACCAGTAACAAGGTTCCTATCTGCTGAGTATTCCGCCCCTGCCGTAGCCGCCTACAGTTTAACGTGGAATCCCAACCACGGAAGCGTTCTGGCGTACTTCAAATTACACAGCAAGTTGCGTCTGAGGTGAAAGTCGGGTTAAGGACCTATGAAGATCCTCGCCGAAGCAGGGATTCGAACCGAGAACCCTTTGCTCCCCAGTCAGACAACTTAACCCTTCAACCATCAGACCGCTCATGGCTAAGAACTGATAGTTATCACTTGAATTTCCACAAATAAATTATAAAGTAATGAGCATTAGTCCTGGCTGTTTAGGACATACCTGTCGACAAGCATTGTATCCTCTATGTCATCAATCCTGTATAATCTCTTCTTCTTCTTCAATTTTGGTCTACTTTATACCACGGGAAACAACCTGTTCACAACTTTTTCTTCGCAATAAGAATATTTAATTTAATTGCGATGGGATGCACCGTCCGGTGGCCATTTTCCTACACGAACATTTTTCTCCCTTTCTTGTACTCACCTACTTATGTCCTCTACAAATTTAAAATTTAAATTGTTTCAACGTTTTTGGTAAATTATTCATCAAGCCTCTTGGTAACTTATTCCAATCTCTGATCTCCTTACCTACGAAAGAAAGAAAATCTTCCCACACCCTTGTGCCTGGAATCGAGTTCCAGCTTGTGGTCCTGGTTATCTCTTCTCACTCTTTCACTGAAGTTCCTTCTTATTTCTCTCGACCAGCTGGTTTTGGCGTTTGTACGTTTCCCCTGGAACCCCTCAAATTTATCAGTTTTAGTTTTAAACGTTCTTCGATTCTCTATCTCATCTGGATCGATCCCAACTTTTTCCATATTCTTTCTCTTCTCCTCAAACCATTCTGTTGTTACCTTTAACGTAGTGATGTAGCAGAAAATTCTTTTTGTTAACCTTCTCTCTCTCATTTATTAATAATACATTACTAGACGACCCGTGCGAAAATTTCGCGAATAAAATGCGATGAATAGTGAGGTTGAATATAATGTCACCAAGTTCAGTCATTACTCTTCATACTCCTTCTTCATTTATCGATTTTGGTTAGAAATCCAGGGAGATAAATGGCTCGAAACACAAAAAAACGTATTTTAGAAATATTGACATTTTTGCGCTTTATGGGTCGAATTACGAAAAAATCCTTTCTTAGAATATAATGTTACCACGGCGGAAACCTTAGTCTTTAATACGATATGTCATTTATCTATATCGATTAGATATCAAGGGAAATAAAAGGCTCGTGACACAAAAATACGTTATAGAACAGTTTATATTTTTCCCTTTAATAGTTGAATTCCAAACACTTCTTTCTTAAAATATGATGTCAGCAAAGCTGAGACATTATTCTTCACAATTGTACTTGATTTATCGATTTGGATAGATATCAAGGGAGATAAGTGGCTCGAGACACAAAAAACGCATTTTAGAAAAATTGACTTTTTTGCCTTTTATGGGTCGAATTACGAAAAATTCCTTTCTTAAAATATAATGTTACCACGGCGAAGACCTTATTCTTTAATATGATACCTCATTTATCTATATCGGTTAGATATCAAGGGAGATAAATCGCTCGTGACACAAAAATCGGTTATAGAAAAATTTATACTTTTTTCCTTTAACGGTTGAATTCCAAAAGCCTTCTTTCTTAAAATATGATGTCACAAAGCTGATACATTACTCCTTATATTCCTACTTCATTTATCGATTTTGGTTAGATATCCAGGGAGATAAATGGCTCGAGATACAAAAAACGGATTTTAGAAAAAGTGACATTTTTGCCCTATAAGGGTCGAATTACAAAAAATTCCTTTCTTAAAATATAATGTTACCATGGCGGAGACCTTATTCTTTAATCTGATACCTCATTTATCTATATCGGTTAGATATTAAGGGAGATAAATCGCTCGTGACACAAAAACGCATTGCAAAAATATTGATACTTTTGCCCTTTAAGGGTCGAATTCCGAAAACTTTCTGGCTTAATATATGACGTCACTAAAGCGGAGATCTTAATCTTTAAAACGATACTTCATAAAACGGTTTCAGATAGGTATCCAGGGAGATAACTGACTCGTAACACAGAAAACAGCATTTTAGAAAAATTTACATTTTTGCCCTTTAAGGGTCGAATTCCGAAAACTTTCTTGCTTAAAATACGATTTAACTGAACTGGAGACCATAAGCTTTAAAATGACACCTCATTCATTGATTTCGGTTAAGTATGAAGGAAGATATAGGCTTGTGACAAAAAAATACCTTATATAAATAATATATACTAGACGACCCATGCGAAAATTTCGCGAATAAAATGCGATGAATAGTGAGGTTGAATATAATGTCACCAAGTTCAGTCATTACTCTTCATACTCCTACTTCATTTATCGATTTTGGTTAGAAATCCAGGGAGATAAATGGCTCGAAACAAAAAAAACGAATTTTAGAAATATTGACATTTTTGCACTTTATGGGTCGAATTACGAAAAATTATTTTCTTAGAATATAATGTTACCACGGCGGAAACCTTAGTCTTTAATACGATATGTCATTTATCTATATCGATTAGATATCAAGGGAAATAAAAGGCTCGTGACACAAAAATACGTTTGTAGAACAATTTATACTTTTTCCCTTTAATAGTTGAATTCCAAACACTTCTTTCTTAAAATATGATGTCAGCAAAGCTGAGACATTATTCCTCACAATTGTACTTGATTTATGGATTTTGGATAGATATCAAGGGAGATAAGTGGCTCGAGACACAAAAAAACGCAATTTAGAAAAATTGACTTTTTTGCCTTTTATGGGTCGAATTACGAAAAATTCCTTTCTTAAAATATAATGTTACCACGGCGGAGACCTTATTCTTTAATATCATACCTCATTTATCTATATCGGTTAGATATCAAGGGAGATAAATCGCTCGTGACACAAAAATCGGTTAAAGAAAAATTTATACTTTTTTCTTTTAAGGGTTGATTTCCAAAAACATTCTTTCTTAAAATATGATTTCACAAAGCTGATACATTACTCCTTATATTCTTACTTCATTTATCGATTTTGGTTAGATATCCAGGGAGATAAATGGCTCGAGATACAAAAAACGCATTTTAGAAAAATTGACATTTTTACTTTTTAAGGGTCGAATTACGAAAAATTCCTTTCTTAAAATATAATGTTACCACGGCGGAGACCTTATTCTTTAATATCATACCTCATTTATCTATATCGGTTAGATATCAAGGGAGATAAATCGCTCGTGACACAAAAATCGGTTATAGAAAAATGTATACTTTTTTCCTTTAAGGGTTCAATTCCAAAAACATTCTTTTTTAAAATATGATTTCACAAAGCTGATACATTACTCCTTATATTCCTACTTCATTTATCGATTTTGGTTAGATATCCAGGGAGATAAATGGCTCGAGACACAAAAAACGCAATTTAGAAAAATTGACTTTTTTGCCTTTATGGGTCGAATTACGAAAAATTCCTTTCTTAAAATATAATGTTACCACGGCGGAGACCTTATTCTTTAATATCATACCTCATTTATCTATATCGGTTAGATATCAAGGGAGATAAATCGCTCGTGACACAAAAATTGGTTATAGAAAAATTTATACTTTTTTCTTTTAAGGGTTGAATTCCAAAACATTCTTTCTTAAAATATGATTTCACAAAGCTGATACATTACTCCTTATATTCTTACTTCATTTATCGATTTTGGTTAGATATCCAGGGAGATAAATGGCTCGAGATACAAAAAACGCATTTTAGAAAAATTGACATTTTTACTTTTTAAGGGTCGAATTACGAAAATTCCTTTCTTAAAATATAATGTTACCACGGCGGAGACCTTATTCTTTAATATCATACCTCATTATCTATATCGGTTAGATATCAAGGGAGATAAATCGCTCGTGACACAAAAATCGGTTATAGAAAAATTTATACTTTTTTCTTTTAAGGGTTGAATTCCAAAAACATTCTTTCTTAAAATATGATTTCACAAAGCTGATACATTACTCCTTATATTCTTACTTCATTTATCGATTTTGGTTAGATATCCAGGGAGATAAATGGCTCGAGATACAAAAAACGCATTTTAGAAAAATTGACATTTTTACTTTTTAAGGGTCGAATTACGAAAAATTCCTTTCTTAAAATATAATGTTACCACGGCGGAGACCTTATTCTTTAATATCATACCTCATTTATCTATATCGGTTAGATATCAATGGAGATAAATCGCTCGTGACACAAAAATCGGTTATAGAAAAATGTATACTTTTTTCCTTTAAGGGTTGAATTCCAAAAACATTCTTTTTAAAATATGATTTCACAAAGCTGATACATTACTCCTTATATTCCTACTTCATTTATCGATTTTGGTTAGATATCCAGGGAGATAAATGGCTCGAGACACAAAAAACGCAATTTAGAAAAATTGACTTTTTGCCTTTTATGAGTCGAATTACGAAAAATTCCTTTCTTGAAATATAATGTTACCACGGCGGAGACCTTATTCTTTAATATCATACCTCATTTATCTATATCGGTTAGATATCAAGGGAGATAAATCGCTCGTGACACAAAAATCGGTTATAGAAAAATTTATACTTTTTTCTTTTAAGGGTTGAATTCCAAAAACATTCTTTCTTAAAATATGATTTCACAAAGCTGATACATTACTCCTTATATTCTTACTTCATTTATCGATTTTGGTTAGATATCCAGGGAGATAAATGGCTCGAGATACAAAAAAACGCATTTTAGAAAAATTGACATTTTACTTTTTAAGGGTCGAATTACCGAAAATTCCTTTCTTAAAATATAATGTTACCACGGCGGAGACCTTATTCTTTAATATGATACCTTATTTATCTATATCGGTTAGATATCAAGGGAGATAAATCGCTCGTGACACAAAAACGCATTGCAAAAATATTGATACTTTTGCCCTTTATGGGTCGAATTCCGAAAACTTTCTGGCTTAATATATGACGTCACTAAAGCGGAGATCTTAATCTTTAAAACGATACTTCATAAAACGGTTTCAGATAGGTATCCAGGGAGATAACTGACTCGTAACACAGAAAACAGCATTTTAGAAAAATTTACATTTTCGCCCTTTAAGGGTCGAATTCCGAAACCTTTCTTCCTTAAAATACGATTTAACCAAAGTGGAGACCATAAGCTTTAAAATGACACCTCATTCATTGATTTCGGTTAAGTATGAAGGAAGATATAGGCTTGTGACAAAAAAATACCTTATAGAAATAATATATATGATGATTCAGTATAGACCCGAGGCTACTACCACACACAAATTTCTGTGGTCTGTGCTGGGCATATGTGACTGTAAAGTGAAATATAAGGATGCATACGTCTATGGTCGAAATCTGAAAATGTCCTAGGTCGACCATTTTCAACCACCATATCTCCTACAACTTCACAGTTACTGATATTCAATCAGCATAGTGCACGGGAGACTCGTTGCTACTTCCACACACAAACACCAGTGGTCTCCGCTTGGTAGTTTTGGCTGCAAAGTGAAATACGGGGATACACTGGTATATATACAGGGCACATATATAAAAGACTTACTGCTTCACATCAAAATGAATCATAGCCTATTTTACTCCCCGTATAAAGGGCTGTACATCGTTCGAAATCCTATCAAAATTACAAGTGTATTTTGATATATGTATATATATATATACTGGTTTCACGAAATTATATATATATAATTATATAATTTCGTGAAACCCGTTCATCCCCTCAAACAGATAACTTATGCTCAGCGAAACGTAAGTTTTTCTCGCAATTGAATTAATGAAAATTTATTATATAAATAAAATGTTTATTGCTTTGTCGTTTCAATTGATCATTATCATGGTTATTTCAATTTTCTTCCCTTAACTCCCCGTGTATTAGAAAGAAGAAGGTGTTACCTTTTTGTAGCTTTTCTTTTGATGTTGCTTATTAGAAACTAGGACTTCCTAAGTGACCACAAGGATCTGGAAGTAACGCAAGCCATAATGCTTACGCGAAGATGTGATTAGCTGCTTCCGGTAATACCGGTTCCTAAACTACATATCAACGGCAAGGACATCTTCTGGTCGACAACCGTATTCTACCTGGGTGTTACCCTCGACAGGAGATTAACGTGGCGCGGCTACATAGAAGACGTTCGACGCCGAGCAAGCGCGAGACTACAACTATACCCGCTCATAAATCTAAACGGTATGCTACCTCCTGCTACAGGAGTACGAATTTATACCACCCTTATTAGGCCAATTGTGAATAAGTATGTCATGTATGGGCATACGCGGCCCACTACCACATACAAAGGCTGCAAGTCATTCAAAATATGGCGATGAAGTGAGCCCTACATCTACTATGCTTTTTCCCTACTAACACCCTACTCGAGGCTACATTCCACCAAGCGTGGTGAGTGAGTGGTTAGCGTTCTGGCCTCGCATTCGGGAGGACTCGGGTTCGAATCCCCGTCCGGGCATCCAGATTTGGGTTTTCCATGGTTTCCCCAAATCACTCCAGGCGAATGCCAGGATGCTTCCTTCAAAAAAGGCCATGGCAGAATTCGTTCCCGTTCCTTGTCCCCATTCCCATCCCGCCTCTAATGACCTTAGCCGTCTATGAGGCGTAAAGCCATAAGTAAAAAAAGCCAACATTCCCTGAAAGATTCAGACTGATGTTAAACTCATTCTATAACAACACCAAAAAATCCAATAACGCAGTGGTCCTAAACATCGGCCAATACGATATACAAGGGGGGGATCCAAAAATAACCTGAATTTCTTTGCAGAAAGCGTTGTTAATCTCATTCAGTGTACTCTTCATTAGCATTAATGCACTTGTCCAAACGTTCATTCCACTGTTGGACGAGCCCTTTAAATTCGTCCTCTTACATATCTGCGAGCATCTTAGTGACATTGAGTTTTAGGTCTTCGGCAAAACGCTTGCCTTTCAAGACTTATTTTAACCCTCGGAAACAAGAATTCCGAGGGTGCTAAATCTGGCAAATACGACGCGAGGGTCAAAGTAGTCACCTTCGTTGAGGCCAAATACTGAGAGTCGTTTGCGCGGGAGCGTTGTCTTGATGCAGGAACCACTCACCGGAAAGCCGGACGTTTTCGCTCAAAACTTCTGCGCAGCCTTTTCATAACCTCTGAATAGTATTTTTGGTTTACTGTCTGGTTTTTATGGACAAATTCTTAGTGTACGATCCACTTGATGGAAAAAAAGAAAAAATAGATCAACATCGTCTTCACATTTTTTTTACGAGCTGAGCTAGCTGATTTTCATTGAATTGACTGTTGTTTACTTTCTGGATCGTACTTATAACACCATGACTCGTCATCTGTGATGATTTTGATTAAAAAAAATTGGATCGCCTTTGAATGCGTCCTTCATTTCACGACAAACTAGAACGCGATGATCCTTTTGATCTTCGGTGAGTAATCTCGGCACGAACTCTACTGCCACTCTTCACATTCACAAATCAACTTTCAAAATGCACTGAATTGAGCTCCAAGACAACCTGCTTAAGTCTTCGAGTTGCTCGATTGTCCTGCATCGATTTTCGTTTATCAGTTTACGGATTTTGCCGATGTTGTCCTCGCTTCGAGCAGTTGAAGGGCGACCGGTATGGGGCTGACCTTCAATAGCCATTTCTCCATTTTTAAACCGAGAAAACCATTCGTAAACTTGAGTTTTACTAAGAGCATGTTCTCTATAAGCTGTTTGCATCATCTCAACAGTTTCCGCTGCATTCTTACCGAGTAAAAAACAAAACTTCACAGCCGCACGTTGTTTGTAAGAAAGAACCAGCAATCTTTTGGGGTCACCTCAGCACTGTATACACATGCAAAGAACTACCAGAGAAACCACACTAGTCGCTGTCGGGTGATGTCGTTTGGCGGAATGACTCAGCAGGGGTCCTCCAACAGCCTTTTGGCGCCGCAACGTAGTACTACAAGTACACGATCCGCAGCATTACGATTCCGGTTGTTTTCCGCTTTCCACTCGTAACTGCTAACCGACACTGCAATACACCAACATAAAGAAACACCAACAGAGAAGACCAGCATTACCAAAGCATCTAGCAGTAAATGTCCAAGGACAGAAACTCCAATATAACACTTTGAGGAAACGGCAAAGAATGGTGGCTATGTGTGTTGCTTGCTGGTGTACGCGTCCAATTGGAACGGAAATTTGTGTGAGGGATTGTAGGGTTTTTTTTTTTTTTACTGACTCCAATCTGTCATCTTCGGGGCGGATGGCATCTAACTTGGTGAAAAATTTATCTGCTTGTCGAAAGATTTCTGCATTGATGGTAAATATATTGGTGATCTGTTCTGTACTCTTTGTAAGTGTAGCAGGGTAGATTTTCATGCAGTTCCCCAGACCTGGCAACCGTACATAATGAAAGGCAGGACAACTGATTTGTATATTCTTATTTTTGTTTCGAGTTTCAAGTCGTTGCTCAAAAAGATAGGTGTCAGATTCATAACCACGGCTAGGGCTTTTTTTCTTGTATCGAGGACATGTTGACGAAAGAGTAGTTTACGGTCTAACGTTATTCTCAGGTACCGGTGCTCGGTAACCCAGTGTAACCTTTACCCAATTAGCTCCAGCTGTCTTTGTAGGTTCGGCTGTTTTGTAGTGAAGTACACTAGTAGGGTTCACCTTCACCTTATTTTCCCGACACCAGAGACTAAAGGCGTCTAGGTCTGCTTGGGCATTGGATATGTTCCTTTAATTGATGCCGTCGGTTGCGTAGATGACCGTTTCGTCCGCAAATTGTGCTATATAAACATTGGGTGGGGTTCGTATATCACTGACATCAATGCTGAACAGATGCGGCGCTATTGCAGATCCCTGCGTTAAGCCGGCGTTAATTGTGAAGATAGAAGATTTCTGGCCTTCGATTTGAACGAAGAACCTCCTGTCCTTGAGGTAGCTTGCTACGAGAGCAATAAATCAATCGGGTAAGTTGGTTTGATGGTATAGCTTGTCTATTAGTTTGTTGTGCCACACCTTGTCGTAGGCTTTTTGAATGTTGACAAATATGTTGGCTGTTGACTTGTTCCAATTAAAACCTTTACTAATTTCCTGGGTTAGCCTTACTAACTGACAGGTGGCTCCTACTCGGTTTTGAAATCCGAATTGTTCTTTCCTGATGGCTTGTCCAAAATTTAAGCTTGCTTTAATCCTCTTCAGTAGAATGCGTTCCAGCAGCTTGGAGGTAGCAGATAGTAAGTTAATTGGTCTGTAGTTATTGGGAATCGTTTTATCCTTACCCCTTTTGGGGAGAGCTATGACCTTAGCCGTCTTCCATGCCGAAGGAAAGTAGTGTTCGAGGAGACATGCGTTGAAAATTCTAGTGGGGGTTGCAGGAATGGGGAGAAACTGACCCCTTGTCACAAGCGGTTCCATTAATGATCCGTCAATCATATCACGTGACTCAGAGATCCTTGTTAACAGTCACGTGCCGTATGTGTAGTGCTCTGACAGACGTTAAAGACGTTAAAGACCCACTTACTCCTACTATGCCGCGTAAGCTTGACTGGAAAAGTTACAGGGGATCGTGACGTATTAATACGTATAATCTCTGCAAGTGCCAATTTTGAATAACAGTTTTACAAAATTTACGGTTGTTCATGTCCAATGACATTTTACACGCTTTTATTATTTGTAGACACGTTTTACATTATTAGAAAAGGAAATAAGTGGTGACCTATTTAATAAAACAACCAGACATTTACAAGTACTGTTCCGGGGATTTTTAAAAATTGTAATTTGGTGTGTTGGACCTAATAGGTGTCAAAAAGCTATCAAACACGTTAAGCACTACTAAAAAAATGTAATCAGAAGATTGTGCGACCGTTTGTAAGTGACGTCATTTTCGACGGAGAGCCGAGCATGATGGGTGAGCGGCTGCGCTCTGGCCTCGCATTTGGGAGAACGTGGGTTCGAATCTCCGTCCGGGCTTCTAGATTTGCGTTTATCATGGTTTCCCCAAATCAAGCCAGGCGAATGCCGAAATGCTACCTTCAAAAGGCTGTAGTTGAAATCCTTCCCGTTCCTTCTCACCAGATCTGACCTTTCCCACCTGTAATGACCTCGACGAGGCGTTAAGCTATATATATATAAAATATTTTGACTAGAAGGATCAAAATATCCTGGTGTAATTCAAGGTCATGGCATATCGCCCTTTCTAATTCCGCTATTTATGCGGTTTTTATTGATTGCATCGGAAATTAAGTTTCGTGATGGTCCACAAAATACTTTTGTTAAACTAGACTATACTCAAATAGAATGAGATAAAAAACGGATTTTCACCAATCGCACAATGTTTAGAGGCAAAAAAAAGACTAGATCACTTAGTTCACCTCTCAGTCTTGAAACTTGTGCAGTGAATATTAAAGGCAAAAACCGTATTAATGCGTTCATAATGTGGTGCAGATGGATGAGATTGAGAATACCATGGACGGCCAAATGATTCTGTCATCCGTGAAGTAATAATGACTGAAAACCGTTAATATGATTTTTTGGTGCAGAACATATTAAGTTTGTGGTAACATTATGAGAAGGAAGAAAGTCAACCTGGAAAAATTGAGAGTCAAAAAGAAATGTTAAAGCAAACAGTTCTGGAGGGACGTCCAATAAAAGATTGGGTATATAAATTGTATGATGACACTCATTAGAGTTGGGGGGAAATCGGGCAAAAACGGCGTCAGGTGTTGGATGGCTTAACGAAACAGTTGGGTCACTATACTGTTGGCATGAACAACACAGTATCACATAGAGAGATTTGAATTCTTTATTATTCTATTCACTTCTTAGATAAACATAACGGTTGGATCGAATTTCAAATATATGTTTTAAGCATTTTATAAAGAGACAAACATGGAAGTTGCTAGCACTGCATAGTCCGTGTTAACTTGTTTCAATTGTTCTGGAATAAGCTTGTAGCGCTATTTGCTTCGTAAGTATCAGTAAATGAGAAGCGCAATCGGACGTTAAACAACAAGTTACACTTAACTAACTTATAGCTGACCTGAGCAGGGGCGTAGCTACTATGGGGCTAGGCGGTGCAGTGCACCGGGGCCCCTAGGCTCAGGGGGCCCCCAAGCGCATTTGTTTTTAGCTCTACCGTCGTCTAAGAGGGCCCCTCAGACACAGGG
>JARYHS010013454.1:0-11000 GCA_031002005.1 Vandiemenella viatica | reverse complement strand
TTGTCAGGTAGCCACTGTGCAAACTGCTGGTAACTCCATCCTGGTATGGACTGTGCTTACGTGGCATACACTGTGACCTTTGGTCAAAATGAACCAGTCATTGACTGATCAAAATTATGTTCGGCTACTTTGAGACCACTTGCAACCATTCATGTTAGGCCTATCAAAAAAAAAAAAAAAAAAAAAAAACCCGATTGATTAGGACTACAATTTGCCATGTCACCGGGCCAACCACGATTGGTTTGAGTAATACTCTTAGACAATTCCAGTGAATGATTGGCCACCTAGATCGTCAGCCATGAAACCAATCGAACATATCTTGGCCCTGGTCAGGTGACTTCGGACGACTTGTTCACTTAATGACACGTCGGGTTGCTGCACTTCACTGGGCGATAAGGGTTCCACATGATGTTAGGAGGTTCTATGATTTTTGGCATTTCAGTATAAATTCACTACATTCGATCTAAGCTGCTTTCAAAAACTTTAAGCGGAAGAACAAATTTTTAATACAAATATATGACTTTACAGTATGTAATCTCGTATCTTAAATACTAAATCAAATATAAACAATTTTCAAATTCGTACACTGTTTGCAGGCAGAATTACGTAAAAGTAACATACACGGTCGCAATAAATGACAGTAAGCATTTATGATGGAGTGTACATCATTGTTGATAAAGGATATGGGCCGCGTAACCCACTTAATATAATACGCAACACGGAAGAACGTAATCAGCAATAGAACACTAACAGTTGAAGTAATCCAACACCTTTAATTTAGAGCACGAATATCAATCACGTACACGTTACATTAGATCTGATCATTGCATTAACTTAACTTTCTACACAGTCAGTTTCGTACACATCGGACCAACAGCGTACTCCGCGAATCGTATGCGCATCACGTCAAAACAGCTGCTGGCTGTCGGGCGCCATCGCAGCAGTACTGCTCTCTACCGGCCGTAGCGTCGTAGCTATAGCAGCCGCGCTGCCATCTGCCGGCGGGAAGATATGTTTTCGCCACAATGAAATCACAAAATACTAATAAAGAAGAAAATTAGGGCAACAGTTGAGCTCAAGCTTTCGTGGAAGATGGAACTTTAAGGAAATAGTGCCGTATTTACACAGTCGAGTGAGAGCGAAAACAAGTGGTCGGAGAGGAAGCGGCGTTAGGGCACACACAGGTCGAATTCTGCTATCGTGTAGTAACCAGTGTTAACCGGGAACAACACTTAATAACAAGAACAAAGAAGTGAGCTTGTGATTGTGCACATAAGGACTAAAGTGTACAATTAACAACTGTTGGAGTGTAGATAACATCTACGCATACAGGCGAGAGGAGATGGCCGAAGCCAGTGGCGGAATGAATCCTCAAATAGAAGAAGAAAACTTTGAAACCTTTGTATACGAAAATGAACAAGACATGGTGGAACCAGTGAAGAATAAAATAGAAGAACGAGTGACTGAGAGTGAGGAAGAAGAAACGTACAACCTCAGGAGGAAACGTCGAGCGGTAGAGAAAAGACAATCACACAAAATAAGCAAAGAACAACTAATCCCATTGGAGATGTTTAGAAACAAGAACAAAGATCAGGGACACCAACAGAAGAATATGCTCCAAACATATTCAACATCATAGCCGGAAGGGAAGGACGAGGAACGTAGCAAGAAGAAAGAAGACAGCACACTGGAAAACATGTTTGTTGTTGTTGTTGTTATTATTTAAATTTAAGGGCGCGTCGACGACGGGGTCATTAGCGCCATACTGGAAAACAGGGAAGCGAGTAAAGTCAACAAGGTTTATGTTCATGTTCACAGAACGCAACAGAAGGTATAAAGCCAACTCAGATGGCCCATTCATAGTGATGGTAGAACCAATGGGCGAGGGAAATATGCAACACCCAATACAACTAGGGAAGGTATTTTACAATAAAGTTCCTGGACTGAAAAGAATAAACCAACAAGGAAAGAATAGAATGGCCATGGAGTTTACAGAAGCAGAATTTGCCAACCAATTCATAGCAAACCGTACCTTTTTACAGTCTATGAGACTTAAGGCCTTCGTACCGGCTAGTAGAGTGGAGTGTAAAGGAGTCGTCAAGTTCGTTCCACTGGACTTATCAGAAGAAGAGATAAAGCTAAACGCCACATCGGAGGCGCCAATCATCGATGTGAGGCGCTTCACCAAGAAAACGCAACTGGATGGAAAGACAGAGACAACACCGCTAAAAACCGTTCAGATAACGTTCGAGAGTCAGTATCTCCCAGAATACATTGAAATATTTTACCTCAGGTTCAAGGTCGCAACATATATCTACCCAGTAACAAGGTGCTATAAATGTCAGAGATTTGGACACGTGGCAAACAACTGTAAAGGAAAGGAAAGATGTACAAAATGTGGCGAAGAGCATAAAACATCAGAATGTCAGAAGGAAAGCGCCAAGTGCGTTAACTGCTGCGGCGAGCATCCTGCCAATGACAGGCTTTGCCCAGTGAGAAAACAAGAGGAGGAGAAAAAAGTAAAGCAAGCAGCACACAGCAAAAATACAGGGACCACAGAATACGAGTACAAGCACGGAGACTTCCCCACTCTACAGAAGAGATCATTCAGAGACGTCACCATAGACAAGGAACAGCCTGCCACGGTGGACCGACACCAAAAGACAAAAAATGTGGTGGCACAGGTATCACGGGAGGCCCAGACCGAGGAAGTACCCAATATAGAAAGCAATGAAGAAATAATCACCATCATAGTCAAAACAATAATGAAAGCCCAACATATGAAGGGCAAAATGACAACGACTGTACTCCAAAAAGTACAAGAAATTGCCACTAGAAGCATAATAAAAGAAATCAGACAGATAGGCTCAACTATGCAGAACTCAGAGAACTCCAGAGCAACAACTGAAAATGGCTAGGAGAAGACAATTAAACATAATACAATGGAACGCTAGAAGTCTATACCATAAATGGAACGATCTTCAAAGACTACTGGAGGAACACAAAGCAGACGTGGTACTGATCACGGAAACGTGGTTAAGTCAAGCACATACGCTCAAACATAGGCTCTACAACATCTACAGGAAGGACAGGGAGACGGATACGGTGGTGTGGCCATCATGATCAGAAATGGAATGAACAGCTCCATTAGAAACATGGTGATATCAGCAGCTGATATAGAAATCCTAGCAATAGACATCACACAAGGAGGCACCATTAACACGGTTTCTATAATATACAAACCTCCAAGGGTCAGTATTACTGAAGAGCAATGGTCAGAAATACTCAACCAGCTCCCATCAGGAAGTATCCTGGGAGGAGACTTCAACGCCCATCACCCATTGTGGCACGACAGTCGAACAGAACAGCAAGGAGAATAAATTGCAGCCACAATTACATCATCCACATTTACCACGCTCAATAATGAACCTGGAACCATAATAGGAACACCTTACCAAAGAAGATCGTCGCCAGACATATTTATAGTATCAGCAAATCTCAGACAAAAAACAACGTGGGAGATACTTAAGGACACCCTGGGCAGCGATCATTTCGTTATAAAAATGACGGTAGATGCACCAAGCACACTTAACCACGGGCCACAAAGGACCTTATGGAACTGCAAAAGAGCCAAATGGGAGCAATATCAGGAGAAGATAAATATGCTAATGGAACAGTAGAATGATGAGGATGGCCAATTACAGCAACGATACAATAACGAGGGAATAACTACACATGCAGCCAAAGAATGCATACCCCTGACCAAAAGCAAGGAGAAGACTTCCGCAGAAAGGAAACCGTGGTGGACAGCGAAATGCTCCAAAGCCATAGCTTAGCCATCAAAGCATATAGACTTTTTTTTGCTGATAATTGAATACAGCGACCAGTCACTGTGACTGGTCGCTGTATGCAACTATCAACCAAATTTGATATCTCAGTCGCTGATTCCACAAGTCCACCATGGACAAAATATTAATACTTATACCTCGCCAGGTTCTTGGAATTGTATATACATTCAGGAAATATAAACTTAAGCTTATGAAAACAACTTGTAGCATCAAATTTAACAAAGAATGTTTAGCAATGAATGTTATTCCTAATTACATAAAGGTTAATATCAACAACACCTCCAAATCTGCTAAAATAGCGAAAACTAAAAGTGAACTAATTTGGTTAAAATCTGAAATCAAAACACATTATAAAAAACTTTGACTGGTCGCTGTATTCAATTATCAACCAACTTTGATATCACAGTCGCTGATTCCACAAGTCCACAATGGACAAAATATTAATACATATAGACAGTGTCTTACAGTGGGCAAATTTGCTACTCTCAGGAAGGCAATAGTGGAAGCCGGGACAATCATAAGAAGAGCCAAAAGGAAAGGATGGGAAGAGTTCTGCGACAACATCAAATATGGATTCACGCCTCAAGAAATGTGTAAGAAGCTAAGATGGTTGAAAGGAAGCCAAATGAACTCTAAATGGATCACCAGCAACAAAGAAGCAGCGGAACAATTTTTGGCCCTGACAGCGCCCTCGTACGACCCGCTAGAACGAAGTGTGGACTCTGCTATAAAGCGAGACACTGAGCCAAAGAGACCAAATCACAACAAGTTTGAAATGTCAGAGCTACAATGTGCAATAAAAAAGGAAGATACGGTCCCCGGACTAGACGGCATAACATACTCCATGACAGAAAAACTTCCACCAAGAGCGAAACAGAAGTTACTGGAACTGTATAATAACATGTTGGCAAGGTGAACAAGGACAAAACTAAAGGCGAATCATACAGACCCATCTCATTACTATCCTGTCTTGCAGAAATCATGAGTATAATGATCAAAAACAGATTGCAGTGGTTCATCGAGCACCACAAAAAACTGGACAGCTGAACAATGGGATTCCGGAAAGGGTATGGTACATTAGACAACAAAACAATATTAGACACGGACATACAACTAAGTTACGCTAGAGGAAACTATCTACTTGCGGCCTTCCTTGACATCAAGGACGCATATAACAACGTTCAGATCAATATACTCCAAGAAGCCTGGTCTGCCAAGAGAAATAGTCAACTGGTACACTAGATACTTGGAGCATAGAGTAAATATACTATATATAGCAGAAGGAGAGATACTTGCTCGTCATGTATATCAGGGACTACCCCAAGGAGATCCCTCGAGTCCCACACTGTTCAACATATATACTACAAAAATGTTCAACCGGTTGAGAAGCTTAACAACATATGTACAATACGCGGATGACTTCGTAGTTTATGTAACCCCCCCCCCCCCCAAACAAAGAGAAGGTTAGAACCATACTTGAAGAACAAGTGAAGGAGAAACGAAACATCTTGAAGGAGAGAGGGATGGATCTATCCATTCAGAAAAGCAAAGTAGGAATCTTCACGCAAAGACAGTTTGCAAATGAGGATTTCAAAATCTGCATAGACGGAATGCATATGGAAGTAGTTAGGGAAACAAAGTTCTTAGGCATGTGGCTGGACACAAAGCTGTCCTGGAAAAGACACATAGAAGAGACAAGACAAGCTGCGTTACAAAGATTAAACATCTACAAAACGCTGGCTACACCAAACAGAGGCACGGACCCCCGACAGCTGCGAAAGATATACTTCGCCTTAATAAGAAGCAAAATTGAATATGGTGTATTCCTATATGAAACTGCATCCACGACCACACTTGAAAAAGTGGATACCATACAATCTGCCGCCTTGAGGATAGCGGGGGGCTTTTTAAGAACAACGCCAGTCAAGGCAATGGAAGTGGAAATGGCAACGCTACCCCTATCATTAAGAAGGAAGAAATTGGGCCTAAAATTCTGGACAAAGGTAAGGACCAACACCAGTCATCCTCTGGGGAGAAAAGTGCGTACATTGGTGCATGAATATACAGCGAAACCCCAAAAATTACATAAGAGCCCAAGTCTCATAAAATACTGGGAAATAACTAACCTATGGAACATAGCAACCTCTGAGATCAACGATATGTATAGAGAACGAGAACCGTGGCCAAGGATGGAAATGGATCAACATGTAAACACAGACCTGACAGTAGATGTATCAAAGAAGAAGGAACAAATTACTGAAATCATAAAGCATCTGTCTCTGCAAACCTTAAACACAAGATGGGAAGGATGGAGACAAATATTTACCGACGGATCAAGAGAGAACGAGGAATCCACCACAGCAGCGTTCATCGACATGGCGCTAGAAGTGCATGAGGCGTACAGATTACCAACCCCAATGTCCATATTTTCAGCAGAGATTATAGCGATACTAATTGCAATCAAGTACATAAATGAAGTGGGTATTGTTAAGGCAGTCATCTGCTCGGATGCTAAAAGCGCCCTACAGGCCATAAAAGGAATCCCCAAAGGCACATGCAAAAACTACCTAGCGTTTGAGGCAGCCAGGCAAATAATCAAGGCAACAACAGAGGGAAGAAGAATCAAACTACAATGGATCCCAGGGCACGTCGGCGTAAGAGGAAATGAAGCGGCGGATGCCATAGCACGGGGACAATTAAATGCAGCAGATATAGAGGAGATACCCATCCCCTACAACGACTACAACCACACAGTCACACAAATAGTGAAGAAGGATTGGAAAAGAAGATGGATAGAAGAAGAACCGAGCAAGAGCCTCTGGTACAGAACCATAGCAGGGGAACCAGACCACAAACTATGGTACGCGCCCTTTAAAATAAACAGAAGTGAGATTAAAACAATAAGTAGACTGAGAACAGGGCACGCATTCCTACGAGACAGAATGTACACCATGAAGATTGTGGACTACCCGAAATGCCAACAATGCGACGATGTGGAAGATACATATCACTTTCTTTTAAGATGCAAGCAGTATAGGAGCATAAGGCAAGAGATAATAGAAGGCGAACTCAAAATCAAGGACATAGCAGACCTAATACAAGTCTTATCCTCACCATCGCTGAAAGCAATATAAGAAATACACAAATACGTAATACAGACAAAAAATAGAATATAATAACAAAGGGATATTCAATGCATGGAGCAAGAAAATGTTCTCAAGGTTATCTGTGTATGTCATATGTACTTAAAGTGTAATTCATAACCAGTTGAATGTATTATATGATGTTTCTGGCTGTATTAGCCTATGGCTAAAGCCACATAAAAAAAAAAGAAAAAAAAGAAAATTAGGGCAAAATACGTAAAAGATTTTATTTCATTCTGCATTTAAATTTTTAGAATAATTCGTAGAATACAGAAATACCAAGATACAAGCAACTGTTCTAAAAAGTAGCAAAATATTTCTAGCAACTAAAGATAGGTAGACTTTTTCTAGTGGCACAATATATAGCTTTTTATTTGTTTTGAAAAATGATGATTCACAAGTTTTAAAGCTCTAATACAATCACGTTCATTACATTTTTTTAAGTAATAATTTTTTGATTGTGGATTAGTTTTTTCGTTTTGTTTGAAATAATCAGTAAAGTGATGGTTGTTAACTTAAAATATGTTTAGAAAATTCTGAAGTCATATTTGAGTTATGCATATCGTTGTTCCACCATGGTGTATCTACACATTTATAACTACCAATAAAGCAAAAAATAAGAAAAAAATTCTTTTCATGTAATTAATTATTTCATTATCTTTTCGGCTCGTCGGAGTCATTAGATCCGGAAGATGATTGGGAGGAGGAGGGGGGGGTGGAAGAGATAGAGAAACGGGAAGAAATTCGTCCATGGCGTTCTGATAGAAGCATTCCGACATTCACCTGGATTGATTTCGGGAAATCATCGAAACATGGATGATCGTACGGGGATTTGAACCCGCGTCCTACCGAATGTCATTCCCGAGCGCTAACCACCAGGATCGGTTGTGTAACTTCTTAAGCTTATTGACCGTATTTCGTTCTTTTTATAATTTCTGATTGTAACCTTTCAATATCCAAAGGAAATATTTCTAAAACTGAAGAGGTTTGAAAGAGCATTTTTTCATCTTAGTGAATACATATATAACATTATAGTTCGAAATGATTATTGATCTCTAGAATGTAACGTAAAGTCTAGTTCTCAGTTTACTATCTCATCACTGTGTGGTGAATTGTCAGTTTGTAGTGAGACTGGTTAGCCGGGACACCAAGGAATCGTTCTCATTCCAAGTTAGCAACATTTTATTCAGTTATCACGAAGATAACGCCAAAGTGCCAGGTGTCTCATATCAAGCTGAGAGTCGTGTGATTACCAACTTTTAGGGAATGTAGGACAATTTTGGAAAGTTTCATTCAATTCGTTTCTGAGTTGCGAGCCTACACTTCAGCCAGCAGTTAGCGGAAGCTGTTGCGCCACCTTATCAATGAAACCGAGTCGTGTAACCTTGGGTTCGTCACGAACTGCAACCACCGTCCCACACTGTAACAAAATGCATTTGCTTGTGATTGCGCTACGTCGGTTCGTTATCTCAGGTGCGTAGCAGCCTGTCATTAAACTCGCCAGCCAACGGGTACAGTTTCTCTTAAGCGTGGGACGAGACCTTGAAATGAAACCCACTTACGCAGCTTGGACGCGTAGCTAAGAAACCCTTAGATCAACATTTAGAATCCCAACCACGGCGCTATAACTCCGCCCTGACAGTCCCCACTTAGCTTTCAGCAAGCCAATTAGAAAAACCTTTCATCACCACCACCTTGTTAATGAGTTTTCGCGTAAACATACAATAGTCTAAGTTAGGCAGTCCACCATCCATCGGCCACACATATCATCTCATGATAGGGTATTGTGCCTAGCCCGTAGTCAATCAGCAATGCAATACTTAGATATCTGCCAGTCATATTAACTCGTCGCGATTACCATTCAACTAATCAATATGCTCGATTCAGTTTATGTGTGCAAGTGTATTTTCATTTCTTTCAAGTGATAAATAAATAAGCAGTCAATTCTATGCGATGTTATTATTCAGTACCTGTCCGTAAATTAATGAAGTTTGAAAAGTTATATGCTAATGTACTCAACATCAAGGTCCTCAGTGACAATATGTAGCCTCTAATTCGGATAGCTAATCCAATTACTACCTAGCACTAAATCCACAGACTGGTATCTCATGATATCAGGTGGAAAGCAAGGACGAATCCCTTTCACTCTCCAATCTAGTACTGTCGCAAACATGCATTCCATTCGGCACCATGTGACAACAGTTCATGTACATAAATCTAAATACTTTTATAGCTGCATAGCTTTTATCACGCTTTGGCGTGGAAATAAAGCTGTATATTTACTGCCTGAAAAAAAAAAAACACACGGATGGGTAGAAGGAAATGAAAATAAACTTCACGGGTTGAGAAGATATGTAGTATTTTTTCAGTGATTACAAAATCAAATTTAGAAACACCTTGGCAGGATGAGCCCTCTTATCAGTTTAATTTTACACCCCCTCCCGCTTGTATGCATGCACTATTACGGTTGAGAAGGGTATCCTCTACTGAGGCAATCTGGCCCACAACTGTTGTAACTGGTCATTGATATTCTGGATAGTGGCACTGGGACGGATCTGACGTCAGAGCTGGTCCCACACATGTTCTATCGGGGACAGATCTGGAAATCTTGCCGGCCACGGGAGAACCTCAGAATCACGTAGATAGTTTACAGAGACACGTGGCGTGACAAGAATTGTCAGGTTAAAAATGCACTAAGAGCATGAGAGGATATACACGAGAACGCGCGATGTCCGTGACTACGGTAGTCCCAGAATAGTTCTTTCAGTCGCTACCACCCGTGACCTGAAGTCAAACCAGTAGTAACACCGCTGTGCCTCTCCAAACACTGGAAGAATGGGACCTCTCCCTAGGTCACCGCAATGCCGCTGGTATTTCGAGGCAGTGCAGAAACACGATTCATCACTGAAATAAAAAATAATAATAATGCGATGCCATTCATTGTGTTCAGCGATTCTACACTATTGTCGTCGGCGAATATGATGGCGACCTGGGAAGCGGTCACATTTCATTGTTTTCAAGAGGCACAGTGACGTTATTCCTGGCGTCATGGTGTGCGAAGCTGTCTGGTATGCCATTTACAACATGATAATTCTCGTCCACACACGCCACATGTCTCTATGAACTGCTTGCGAGATGTAGAGGTACTACCCATTGCTAGCAAAATCTCCATATTTGTCCGCGATAAAACATATGTGGGACCAGCTGGAACGTCACCTTCATCTCATTGCCAATATCCAGGCTATCAATGATCAATTACGACAGTTGTGGGTCAGCTTACGTCTGGAAAGGATAGAACGGCCGTATACAACCTTCCCAACCGAATTAGTGCATGCATCCAAGGCAGACGGAATGCACTGATAAATATACTGATTAATGGGCTCATACTGCCCAGTTCTTTGTAAATTGGACAAGATTTTGTATTAACTGAAATAACATCTCATACCTTCTTAATATGTAAAGTTTAATTTCGTTTCCTCCTTCCATTCTGAGTGCTGAACGTTTTTTTTGTCAGGCAGTGTATGTATATAGTCTGATATAGCGTGTAAAAGCTCCTATGAACGTCAGCTTGAAACAGAATCCAAGTCTACATTCTGGTTCTACCCTTGGAAACCTGTCTGTCAGTCTCACACTGTTCGGCCTGACAGGACTGCTAGGGTCCACCATATTGATGGCAACGATGCCGTTACAACCTATAATATGTGTCATCCTAGCTAACCCTAAAGGCCGGATCAGACAGAGCGTGGGCAGCGGGCGCGTGCAAGGAAGTCGGCTCCCAGCGTTCTCTGTAGGCCTACTATGTTGTTCTGCATCATCCCTGTCAGACAGAATTGGCGATCCAGTGGCGTGCAGCAATCAGGTTGTGAGTGCACACAGATATCGCGTCATCACGTCGAGATCGCGAATGTCGAAATAGATAAATTAATTAATTTGGTGCGAGGAAAAAAAAACATTTATTTGATCCACTCCACCCCGAGTACAAGTACAACAAGAAAAATGAAACTTAGTT